>CM067899.1:13653643-13875132 GCA_034621355.1 Mycalesis mineus | reverse complement strand
TATTTATATTATTTTATTATTTATAAACTACAAGTTTGCCCTTGACTGCTATCATACCTGATGTTAAGTGATAATGCAATCTAAGATGGAAGCGAGCTAACTTGTTAGGAGTAGGATGAAATCCACACCCATATTGGTTTCTACACGGCATCGTACCGGAACGCTAAATCGCTTGGCGGTACGTCTTTGTCGGTAGGGTGGTAACTAGCCACGGCGAAAGCATCCCACCAGCCAGACCAAGACAAATTAAGAAAAATCTTAATCTGCCCCGCCGGGAATCGAACCCAGGATCTTATGAATACACCGCGCATACCAACCACTGCGCCACGGAGGTCGTCATACAAAAGTTTGTTACTCGTATGTTGCAACTATTTATCCACGGGAACTGGAATTACGTTGGTGAAGTTAAAGGCAAAACTAATAAATATTTATGTCGCAAATCCTAAAATAATTAGCCATCGAAACATTCCCTTAAAATTGGAGTACTTTTCATTTCATGTATTCACCCAACTGGTACATTACACCTATGGGCGCTATCTACTCTGGCTCAAAGCCAAGGATCGCGCAGCCTTAAATCAAGCTTAGAGAGATGGATGAGACAAGGTACACCGGCCGTGTTACATTGCTTTAAAGGATACTTGCCGGCGTAAAATGTTTTATATTTCACCCCCAGGTAAAGAGCTATCATGTCCTTTTGAGAGCTGTGTTTCGGTTAAAGTTGACGGCAGTGCCGCAGTGGGTAGTGTCCCTGCTTCTGCGTCCTTTTTTTTTTTATCGAAAATAAAGCGGGCAAACGAGCATGCGGGTCGCCTGATGTTAAGCGATTACCGCCGCCCATAAACATCTGAACAAATGTTTGTGGATGTGGGAATGTTGGATGTTTTCCAGCACCTGGGTGTTTATCTGTTTGATGACATGAATACATATACATGTTTGATTTTTATTTTACAAACAGTCATAAATTAATGACGGAATGAGCGGGTGACTCTTCTGATGTTAGTGGAAAACCATCGTCAATAACAAATCAACAATTTCCAAATAACGCAAATAGCTCCTACAAAGCACTACCCTACGTGTGAATCTGATTAGGTGTAAGTATTAAATAAAATTATTTTTATAAAAACAAAAAACCCGACTGCTTAGAAGTTATGAACTGAAAAGAGAAAAACAAGGATCACTATATCTGTATAAAATTATAAATACTTTATGGTGCTGCAAACAGGGACAAAATATTTTCAAAAAAAATACACACATCCCCCCTTTTTTCTCCCATTCACAGCCGCCATTTTGAAAATTTATATAGCCTATGTCACTACCACAATTTTCACAAATTCAACGACACCTCACATGTCAAAATCCGTTCAGCCGTTTAGGCTGTAGCGCGTGCCGAAGAAATGGACATACATACATACATACATACATACATACATACATACATACATACATACATACATACATACATACATACATACATATATACGCTCGAAAAACATAACCCTCCTTCTGACGCAGTCGTGTAAAAAAGTAAAAGTACCTACACTCTCGACAAAGGGTGCTTACAGTCGGAAGATAACTCTACGTCATAGACCTTCCCCTAATGTGCTTTATCCTGAAGCCATATTCAGAACAATATTTCACCCGGTCCCGAGCTCGGAGCTAATATTAAGGTACTACTAAGAAAGCGGCTTAAAAGCAATGTGCCGCGGCCGGTCCACAACCGCGCGTCATCTATCTCGCTGAGCGTGATTTACTGCCGCCTCCGTCACTTGGCTAAAAGCCAGACGAGGTGTGGGCTGTAGTTACTGCGAATTGGGTATTTTGTATTGTCTCTTGACAGCGAAAGTTAACTTATGTAGTACAGTGTCAATAGCGCTTGTAACTGAAGATTCGTAACGACTAGTTTTAATGTCGTCTGCCAACCTGTTCCGCAAATAGTAAGTATAAAGTTGAAAAAAAGGGCCATCAAGTGCGAGTGGGCTTGCTTTACTAAGCCAACGTGTTTCATGCCGCCTGTACCACTTGGCTAAAAGGCAGACGAGGTGTGGGCTGTAGTTACTGCGGATTAGGTATTTTACTTTAAACTTATTTGTTCCAGTGTTATAAGCGTTTGTCACTAAAAATTTGCAACGACTAGTTTTGACGTCGTCTGTGCACCCATTGCGTGAAGAGTAAGTACAAAGCTAAAGAAAAGTCACTAACAGGTGTCAGTTGGTTTGTGTTACTGAATCAAGGTGAGCATGATTTACTGCCGCCTGTATCACTTGGCTAAAAGCCAGAAGAAGTGTCAGCTGTAGTTACTGCGAACTGGGTATTTCGTATTGTCTCTTGACAACAAAAGATAATTTATATCCTCCAGTATTATAATTGCTGTAACTAAAAATTCATAACGACTTGACTGAATCTAGTGTCGTGTATTAAATTCAAGACAACCGACAGCTAGTGCGAGTAGGCTTGTGAATTTGAATTACTGCCGCTTCTACTAATAATAGCTAAACATATGGGTATCTTTAAGTCAAGAGTGAATAGGCATCTTTTAGGCAAGGCAATAAAATTCCGCAGCTTAGTATCAGTAGGCTAGCGTAAGTGATTCTTGCTTAGCTTGATTTACTACCGCCTTTACCACTGGTCTAAGAGTCAGACTCTTTGCGTAGGATATAGTTACTGCGTTTTTTTTTGACTACAAGTTGGCGCTTGACTGCCACCACACCTGATGTTAAGTGATGATGCAATCAGAAATCCACACCCCTTTCGATTTCTACACGACATCGTACGGTACGGTACGTCTTTGTCGGTAGGGTGGTATCTAGCCACGGCGAAAAGCCTCCCACCAGTCGTATTATACATTTTGTGTTGCCTTATGTCAGCAAGTGTTGGTCGTATGTCAAAAGACATTTAAATAGGCTCTAGTAAGGAATGATCGACGATGTCCCATTATAGGAGCGAGTATAAAGTTTATGAAAACCGCTGTGCCAGTAAGTTAGTGTTACTCAATCTCGTCTAACGGTGATTTACTGCCACCTCCGCCACTTGGCTAAACGCCAGACTCGAGGTTCAGGCGGTAGTTAGTAGTTACTGCGAATTGGATATTTTGTATTGTTACTTGACAATGAAAGTAAACTTATGTTGATGTTGTTTATTTATCAAACTCGATAGACATAAGGTAAACGTTCCAATAGTCGTCAGTTTCTGAACTTCGCTACCTTTGCAGCCTTGCCAGATTACTACTAGTCATAGTAGAGAAAAACTAATTACATAACAAGAGAGCAAATTTAATAAATTTTTTAGAAATATAATTTTGGTATTAATTAATTAATATAATGTAACTAAATATTTAAAAAATTTTCAAAATGAGCGATTTGTACCAGTATCCGTCAGGTTTGTCCTAATTATCGTCAAAATGTCCCAGAACTCGTCAATTTTGAAAAAAAATTTGAACTTTATTGAGTTAGACATAAAGTTCATTTTATTAATTATTTTTTTAGTTAAATACATATGACTGATTGTTTTGATACTCCAGCTTTGAAAATCTGTAGTCATAATGGGGGAATAGTATGCAGTCAATCTGGTGGTACTTGTTAATGGCAAATTTCCGAGCACCGTGTCTTGCCAATCGATGGAACTATAACCAAATCCTACAGAGATTTTGCAACGTACTAGTTATGGGAAGAGACAAAATCAAACATAATAAGATTGACTGTGAGTTGTTATGTTTCATCGAGTTCGATGCTAATTTGTTTGTGAAGCATTTGTTATAGGCAACATTATTTGGTCTCGTTCTCATCCGTTCAGATCGCACAATAAGAAACTGCCCTCCGAAACAAAGTTATTAAACTAAAATCAGTGAACGACTCGAACCTAAACGTGAACATGTTTGACCAAGCGTGGAAAACGGCATGTAACAAAAAGATCCAAATGCAGGACACTTGAAGAAAACTTTGAACGCAGCCTCTAAATCCTACAAAAGTACTATTGCCAGGGCAAAGTGCAAGTTCATCAACGGATTGGTCAGAGGTTGCTTAAAATGCCACCTGGATCTCGTGCTTTTTGGTCTCTTTCCAAAGCCATTCAAGGCAACTTCTGCCGTTCTTCTTTTCCATCACTCTGCAAATTAGACGATACACTGGCCTATTCTGGTAAAGCGAAAGCAGAAATTCTTGGAACTCTCTTTGACAATAATTCTACGCTTGATGATCGGGGAATTACACCGCCTACCATCCCGCAGTGTAATAGCTCTTTGCGTGACATACTTTTCACCCAGCGTGAAGTGCACAAAGCGCTTTTGTCCCTAGACATCAACAAGGCAAGTGGCCGGATGGTATTGTGTTACCAGCGGTTGTGTTGAGAACTTGTGCACCAGGGCAGACTCCAGTCCTGACACGTCTGTTTCAACTATCCTACTCCTCCAGTACTGTTTCGACTACTTGGAAGACTGCCTTGGTACACCCAGTACCCAAAAAGGATAAGTCAATTCCATCCAACTATAGGCCTATTTCTATAAACTCCCTGCACTCCAAAGTGATGGAACAAATTATCAACTTCTTGGGTACCTAGAAAAACGTCAACTCCTCAGCGATTCTCAATATGGCTTTCGCCATGGCCGATCAGCTGGCGACCTCCTAGTTTACCTCACTCACCGTTGGGCACAAGCTTTAGAGAGCAAAGGAGAAGCTCGCGCGGCGAGCTTAGATATTGCGAGGAAGTTTGATCGAGTATGGCATAAGGCACTTCTGCCCAAACTACCTTCTTATGGACCCCCGGAGAAGCTATGCGATTGGATCGCCAGCTTTCTAAATGAACGGAGCATTAAATTCGTAGTCGACGGTTTGTGCTCCCTTCCCAAATCAATTATCACTGGTGTTCCACAAGGTTCAGTGCTGTCGCCCACGTTATTCATACTGCACATAAATGACATGATTTCCCGCAACAACATGCGTTGCTATACGATACGAATGATAGCACGCCCTTTACAATGATCGCGTACAGCTTTCTCTTAAACAGCTGGAGGAGTGTAGGTCCAGACTTGTGTCTGAAATTGAGACTTCCCTGAATCATCGTTACTTTCAGCCTCAACATAGGCTCTTGCCGTATAAAGCCCAAATACGTCCGCACATGGAGTACTGCTCACATCTATGGGCTTTCAAAGGCGGGCATTTCGCTTTGTAGACAATTCCAAACTCACCAGCAAGTTGGAGACCTTAGGACGCCGTAGGGAGGTTAGCTCTCTATGTGTGTTCTATCGTCTTTATTATGGCGAGTGCTCTGAGGAGCTGTTCGAAACTATACTACCCTCTGTCTTCTCTCAGCGGAACTTGCGGCGTAGAAACCAGTTTCACTTACACCATCTGGATGGCTGGCTATCTACAACCTCTAGATTTTCTAGATCGTTTCTGCCGCGCATATGCAGACTCTGGAACCAACTTACTGCTGCGGAATTTTCTGACAATTATATCATAGGGATATTTAAGGGGCAATCCAATCAATCAATTCCTCAAAGGCTGGCAACGCGTTACCAGTACCTCTAATGTTGCAAATGTACAAAGGCGGTGGTAATCACTCATCGGGTGACCCGCAGGTAAGCTGATTTGCCCGCTTTAATAGCGATGAAAAAATACATATCTAACGATATGTTTAAACAAAGCAGCATAACGAGCTAGTAAAGCTGATATTTATATATAACACGTTAACCTAAAATCATATTTAACTTAAATTTTGACTTATGTTAAAAATGAAGGCATTGTAACTATCAAGCGGATATCTTATCATCTTAACATTTAAAGCCTTAAAACTACCAGGCCGTGCCTAATGCAACTTTCACCCTTATCCCCACGCAATAAAGCTGAAACTAGAAACGGTGTCAGATTTACGTTCATTTGCTGTGTATGTCCCAGTGGTCGTCAAAATTTTGACGAGTTCTGGTTCAAGTCGGGAATTCAAAGTACGAGTAGACGTCACACGCCCAAAATAAAAATAAAAAGAAATATAACATGGTTTTTTCAATTATTTCGGCTGAAAATTAAATTGACTCTTCTATAAAAGAATTGGATATATCAAAAGTTGACAACAAATGTTACAAAAGTTACATCGTATACAAGCATGGCGAGCTGCGATTCAGTGCCTCAACTTGTAAAAAAATACAAATATTCAAAAACGCAAACTTTCGCTTATTGTTTCTCAAACACCAATAAAGTGCTGATTAAAACTTTGCATACAAATTATCGTGTATAATACCACAAATATGTTAGCATAAATAAATTTTACTTAGTTATTATAAGAAATAAATAACAGGCGTTTTTCCATATTATGACGGCTATTGGGACACTGTCGACTTTACCAGCGTTTACCTTATGCTTTTATAACTCACTCTTATTTTATGTCATATATCCTATCACAAGATTAGACATATCACATGTCTATATCTAAACAGGTATCAACTAGAAAAGCTCATTTTACAGGAGAGGCAAAAACCTGACTGCCGAGTCCCTGTGCATTGCAGAAGTTTTCTGTATAGATGTATGAACTTTATTTCATAGCTGAATGTGAAAAATATTAAGAATCTTGCGTTTTAATAAAGGGCTGGGTCTTAATAATGCACTTTGATAGATGCTTCCTTATAGTTTATCTATTTGTATATATATTTTTGTATTATTTTGAGTTGGGTTCAACTTTGGTGATTTTCGTTTTAAGTTGGTCCTCTTTTGTATTCACGTTGCCAGTAATACTGGTTCAACTCAAAATGTTTCATTAATTAACTCAGCACTAACTATCAAAATGACGACAACTCGAAATAATGATCCATCAAATTTCATCAATATGGGCGTAACCCAAAATAACTCCAATTAGTTTAAGGCCGGTACGTGCATTCCACTTGCAAATTTGGTTCCAACTGGCGTTGTCGCAGTTTTGGATGCGCGAGGGGTGGGGTCGCTCGTTCAACAATATAGGTATACAAAGACATCTAGGAGCGAATATTGGTAATAGTTTTGAATCTGATTTATTGGTCGATAGGTTTGAAATGACAAATTCATAACTCAAAAATCAAGAATTTTGAGTTAGTTCTCCTTAGATCTAGGGGTGCGATATCATGCCATTAGGCTACTAGTAAACTCAATCTTACTGTGCGTGAATTACTGCACCCGTCAATTGGCTAGAATCGACAATCGAAAGACGACGGTAAAGAAATTTATCACGCCGGGATCTTAATGTATGTATCCAAACAAACCAACTTCTAATAGCAGGGGTTGGACGTAGATATTATAAAATTAACTTCCTCGTTGTTGTAGTGGTTAACCTATATGGCTCCGAGCACGAGGTCCTGGGTTTAACTCCTGGGTCAGATTGTAAAAGAATTCTGAGTATTCCTTTCTTTTAGGAATTGTTTAGTAAGTTGTAAGCCCAGAGTCGGAATGTTAATGGTGTTAGAGCCACGTAAAGATATCGGCTACGGTCACTATCACCAAAGTCTGAGAGTAATCGTTAATTAATAAAACATTACATTTGACATTTTGACGACCTCCGTGGCGCAGTGGTTGCGCGGTGGATTTATAAGACGGAGGTCCTGGGTTCGATTCCCAGTGGGGCAGATTGAGATTTTTCTTAATTAGTCTTGGTCTGGCTGGCTGGTGGGAGGCTTTCGCCGTGGCTAGTTACCACCACCACCAGTTACCATTACCACCCTACCGACAAAGACGTACCGCCAAGCGATTTAGCGTTCCGGTACGATGTCATCCTACTCCTAACAAGTTAGTCCGCTTCCATCTTAGATTGCATCATCACTTTACATCAGGTGTGATAGCAGTCAAGGGCCAACTTGTAGTCGATAAAAAAAAAAAAAGTAATCGTTAATTAATAAAACATTAGCACCCGCCCACACTAGGCTAGAGAAGCGTGGCGAGTCTGCGTTCTATATACAAGGAGGGACGTTTGGCCCTGCAGTGAACCGTCAATAGGCTGACGATGATGCTTGTAAAAGATAGGCAGAGAGCAAGGGACCTTGTAAGCACGGCAGCATACCGGCAGGACTTTGCAACAAACAATTCTACTACTAAACTATTACACTACGACACAATGTAATGACTGCGTCTATGGCGTGTGACACAAAGGAGTGTGGGACGCATTCACATCAAAGTTGCAGCTTTAGAGGTGCGGCCATTAGCAGAGGCGGTACTGCGGAAGTGCATGACAGTTATTGCGTTCGCTCGCCGCGTTACCATGCGATAAAATGTACGTGTAGACCAAGAGCTGGTGGACCAATTGTGTTATTTATTGATACCATTCTCAAAACGAAACCTCCTCAATATATTTTTTTAATACATATCCATAGATACTCCACACGTATGAGTTTGATGAAAAAAAATTTTGAGTTTCAGTTCAATGAATGAGGAAACTCCAACATTTATTCTATGTTTTTTGTGAAAATCTTAATGCGATTTACAGAATACAATCTACTTAGCAAGTTTCAACAGTATAGTTCTAATAGTTTCGGTAAAAAATAGCTGTAACAGACAGACAGACAGACGTGACGAATCAATAAGGGGTTACCTTTTTTTTGAAAAAATATAGGTATCAAAAACACCAAAGAATGACGACTTCGTACTGCTTAGTATAGATTTCTTTTCTGTTTATACTTTTTTTTTACTATCTAAAAAATTTTAAGGGACTTTTATTCAACATGAATATGTCAACCCAATCGTACTTACGTACTTACGTACGTAATTTACAATCACATCGTCATTCGTAAACCCCATCGTACTTACGTACGTAATTTACAATCACAATGATTAAATATTAACAAAAAAAAACAAAAGTTACGTCGGAGTTTGTAACTTAAACTATACAATTAAAGCAGCAAAAATATAAAAATATACATGAAACATAAACACTTACAAATGAAAAGAAACTTAATTAAAATTAAAAAATCACTCGTGCAAAAATGTCTCAATAACAGATCTGAAACTTTTTAATGTCGGTTGACCAAGAAGGCTAGTAAAAGCCCCAACATCAAACTTGTTAACTCGATATTTGTGTATAAAATCTTCTCTATGTATCTACCGTATATTTGCTACTACTATTTGTAGTATGTGCTGGACATCATCCAAAGTACCACAGACTTCACAATTGGCAGAATTTACCTTTTACATTAAAAATGCGAACTTTTTACCCGACTGCGTCAGAAGGAGGGTTATGTTTTTCGAGCGTATGTACGTATGTATGTCCATTTCTTCGGCACGCGCTACAGCCTAAACGGCTGAACGGTTTTTGACATATGAGGTGTCGTTGAATTTGTCAAAATTGTGGTAGTGACATAGGCTATATAAATTTTGAAAATGGCGGCTTTAAATGGGGGAAAAAAGGGGAGTTGTGTGTATTTTTTTCTCTTACCTTAGCAATATGGGTGCCAATTGAAAGGTCGTAAAAAGACCATTTCAAAAGTATAAATATCATATCATATTCATATTACTTTTTTAACAAAAAATGGCAAAAAGTGTACTAAGTGTACCGTCTCATTTCTATACCATAAACTAAAACTAAAAAGTCTGAAATAAAATTATTATTATAAAAACAAAAATTCTAAATAGTTTATGGTGCTGCAGGCGGGGACAAACGTAGTTTTGGTAGATCTTTCTTTCCCCGCAGGTTAAAGTATTTTGTCCCTGTTTGCAGCACAATGAACTATTTAGAATTGTATACAGATATAGTGATCCTTGTTTTTCTCCTTTCAGTTCATAACTTCTTAACAGTCGGGTTTTTGTTTTTATAATAATAATTTTATTAGATGGATAATGTCCAGAACGTAGTCTATGAGCTAATATTATGTATTTTCTACTTAGCCTAATACTATCAAACCAAGGGCATCGAGGAGCTGTTCTGTTTATACTGCACTGGCCATAAAATGGTCAACAATGTTGCCAGGTTATAAAACAACTTGTTTTTTATTCGCTCGCTCAATAATCGAATGATTGACCGCTTCACTTTTTGCAAACAAAGTTTGTTACGGTATCGCAACTTTATAAATAAATAGGTTTTTTTTTTATCAAATCAGATGTTCTGAGGTAAAAGCGGTAAATTGTTTTTACGTAAACAAGTATTTCGACTTTTCATGCTATTTGTAACGTTTTTGTGCACTGTCCAAATAGAACGTATAAATCGCTGTTACAATTTTGTCATTTGAAAATATGTAAGAACACAAAAGCATTTCTGTTCTGTTTGTATTTTTTAACCCCCGACGCAAAAAACGAGGGGGTGTTATAAGATTGACGTGTCTGTGTAAATGTGTATGTGTCTGTCTGTGGCATCGTAACTCCCAATCGGATAATCCGATTTTAATGCGGTTTTTTTTTGTTTGAAAGGTAGGTTTGTCAGTCAAGAGTGTTCTTAGCTATGTTTGGTGGAAATCGGTTCAGGTCTTCAAGGTCATCAGATCGTTTGTTAGTTGTGACAGAAATGTTACACTCTCAGTTTGCTTGAAAGCATGTGTGTGATCTGACATTTGAAACACTAATGTCTTCTGGAACCACTGAGCTGGTCTGATGATAAGGATCGAAGGTAGGAGATATAACCCTGGTCTACCTTTTTAGTAAACCCATCGAGTTTGGGCTCGTTGAATTTGTCTTGACTGGTTCTTTTCATGTTTGTAATTGACGAGGACCTGATGCCGGAAATAGGATGTGGCATATGAAACCCTGGAATGCCGGAATAAAACGAATAAACCGATTTATATTTTTGCTGAAGAATGACCAAAGTTTAATCTTTATTTGGGTCGGGGGTTTTTTAAATTTTTAATTTAATAGTTTTTATCATAGTTAACTGCTACACATTCAGATGATGAGATACAGTCTTGTTGGTTAGCTTATGTGGATTATACCACGAGGTCCTGGATTCGAATAATGGGTCATGTCACGGAATAATTCTGAGTTTTTCATTCTTATATGGAATTGTCAGGACATTCCCGAAGTACGAAAGTTCGGGTGGTGATACACCACCGTGCCTCGGAAAGCACGTTAAGCCATCGGTCCCGGTCACTATCATCAACATCTGATAGTGATCGTTAATAAATGCAACATTATCAGCCAAAGCTCGCCAACCCGTATCAGAGCAGCGTGGTGGGTCTACGCTCTATATCCCCTCCCCTATAATGAGGGAAACCTAGCCATGAAGTGGGTCATTAATAATAATATAATTAATAGCAACAGTAAAAATAAGAAATAATAAATAAGTCTTATTTAAAATTCGATACGGAAGTAAATAAAATTAAAAAACTTATTGGAGTAAAAAAAATCATGACCGCAGCTTACTGTTAAAATATATTTAATTAAAAGTAACAGTTAATATAAGAAATAAGTCTTATGTAAAACTAATTAAGTTACTTCTAAACAATTTTTTTTTACAAGTTAGCCCTTGATTGCCAACTCACGTAATGGTAAGTGACGATGCAATCTTATTTCAAAGCGGACTAATTTGTTAGGAGTAAGAAAACCACATCAATTTTTAACCAACTTCAAAAACGGAGGTGATTCTCCATTTGACTGTATATTTTTTTGTTATATCTACACGACATTGTGCCGGAACGCTTAATTTTTTTTTTACTATCACACCTGATGTTAAATGATGATGCAATCTAAGATGGAAGCGGGCTAACTTGTTAGGAGTAGGATAAAATCCACTCTTTTCGGTTTCTACACGACATCGTACCGGAACGCTAAATCGCTTGGCGGTACGTATTTGTCGGTAGGGTGGTAGACACGGCGAAAACCTCCCACCAGCCAGACCAAGACAAATGAAGAAAAATCTCAATCTGCCTCGCCGGGAATCGAAGCCAGGACCTCCGTCGAATAAATACACCGCGCATACCACTGCGCCACGGAGGTCGTCAAATTAATTGTCGGTACATCGCCGACATGATGTTAACCAGCCATGGCCAAAAGCCTCCCACCAGTCAGACCTGGACCAATTAAAAAAATCTCCAGGAACTCAGTCTTATAAATCCTTCGGGCATACCATTGCGCCACGGAGACGCGGGGTATTTCATTTGTCTTGATTTGTCTCTGTAACTATGTTGTATATTGCGTATAGATCAAGAAGACATTTATGGATATTTACTGTAAGTTAAGAGACATTAATACAGCTATAAATGCTTGATACTGTGTTCAACTTCAGTTGTTAATGTTAATTTGATGTTGTGGCGTTTTACCCTAAGTTATAGGTCTGACAAGTTAGTAAAGCAGTATAATGTAGGGGCATTAACTTATTACATTTTAATAAATTAGATCACTTGTTTTTAACTGCCAACTGCAATCACTACTATGTCTCTCAATAAGTTCAAGGTTTTTGTCAAACGCAAGCTACTTTACAAAGCATATTATAGTGTAAATGATATAAATGATAAAAAAAATAGGACCGACTCAAAACGCACTAAAAAGTAAAAAATAACTTGTCAATTAGTTGCTTTAATTTACTTAAGCATATCTATGAAGTCGGTGCCAGCCAAGTTTAAGGAACATTTATTTTACGTAGAAGCAGTTTGTGGGTTCTAGGTAACGTCCTTAAAGTAGAAGCCTGGGCTGGCACCGACTTCTAGATATGCTTAAGTAAATTAAAGTAACTAAATGACACAGTTATTTTTTACTTTTTAGTGCGTTTTAAGTCGGTTCTATTTTTTGTTAAAAATTTTTATTTCTTACTTTTTAGTGATTTATCGCAACGTAACGTACTCGTACTATACTATCATAGTATATTATACGGCACTAGTAGCCAAAAAGCTACCGATATCGAGACAAAAACCGAAATCGCTGTAAGCGTGCCTACAAAATTTGAAGAGTTCCTTTAATTTCCCCAGGACATCATCATCTGATCCTAAAATGATGACAATGGGACCACCTTGGAAGTATGCCGTTTCTAAAAAAAAAGAATTATCAAAATCGGACAACTCTGTAAAAAGTTATGCGTGGTCATACATATAAAAAAAAATATATACATGTCGAATTGAGAACCTCCTCCGTTTTTTTTCGTCGGTTAAAAAGGCGTTTGAGTGAATTGTTGTAAGGAGCTGGGTCCTTGGTTCTATTGGTTTTTAAGATGGTGATAGTAAAAAAAAATAATAATCTGGCTGAGTTTGTTGTGAGCTCTTCTCGACCAGGGCGCGTTTGGAACCCTCGTAGCTTTAATGTTAAGTTTCCGACTTTAATTATAACCATTACTTTTCATAATCTAAAAATTGACGATTTCAAATAATCATAAAGATTATACATTGAATAAAGGTACTTTGACCTTGAGCTTTAATTCGATTGCCCAGTGCAATATTATTTCCGAAGTCGATTCAGTCATGGTCCTTTTGCAAAACATACATTTTTAGGTGCTTGAGAAGTTAGCCCTTCTTAACCCACTATCGTAATCGAAGCTGTGGACCCGCAAAGGCCCCGCAAGGGAGAAGTTTTTTTTACCAATTTTTAATAGCGTTTTTATATATATTTTTGTATTACTTATAACATTGTTAATAATTAATGTAAATAAAGATAAATGAGCAAAAAATAAAGATTTTATTGTAGATATAACTTTAATTGATGGCCCTGCATATCTATCTACCAAACAATATTTATGGTAAACATAATTTTTACGTTAGTAGCTGGTAACAAACTCACACTCGGCACTCTGAATATTTTTAGGCTTCATAAAATAGCGCTGTTAAGCAATGTATAACTTTTGGACCGGAAAAATAACACCGACTTTTGTTGCTGCCTCCTTTAGGAGTTGTTTTTTTAGCCGGTAAGAGTCAGAGAGAGATTAAGAAAATCTCAATCTGCCCCTCCGGGAATCGAACCCAGGGCCTCCGTCTTATAAATCCACCGCGCCGCGCAGGTCGTGCACCAGAATGCAATATGAAACATAGTGTGTACGGAACCTAAATCACAGTTCAGAAACTTAGCTAATTTGTATCTCTAGTTGAGACATTTGTCGGGAGTTGAACAATAATGTTGTTTTGGGTGCCGTCTTCTCTAATACAATAGTCTAGTTACAAGACAAATTGCAAGACTTAAGTGTCTTGCAGTTTGTCTTGTAACTTGTTGTTGTACAAGAACAAGAAAATATTATACATACGAGTATTCCAGAATTCATACTTTAATTATATAATATGAATACAAGGATAATGTAAATCTATACTAATATTATAAAGCTGAAGAGTTTGTTTGTTTGTTTGAACGCGCTAATCTCAGGAACTACTGGTTCGAATTGAAAAATTCTATTTGTGTTGAATAGACCATTTATCGAGGAATGCTTTAGGCTATATAACATCACGCTGCAACTATTAGGAGCGAAGAAATAATGGAAAATAATTTATTAAATACAAATTGTAACATTGATTTTTAAAAGAAGCTTTTCTTTTTCTTGCCTTTTGTTTTTCTTGCCGGCTCTCGTCAGCAGGTTCTGCCTTAACCTAGTGGTACAGTCACTATGTACTGACAAACTTGATGTTTCAAAAGTGCCACTTTTAGTTTTAGTTATAAATAGTTCATTAAAATTATCTTTCAATTTATCTTTGTTTTTTATTTTCAATGATAGTATTTAAGCCTAAACGGAGGAGGTTCTCGGCCCTCGACAAAACGACACATTAATTTGGTTTCTTAATATATGACCAAGCAATTAACAATATAGGAACAATATAGCTTTTCCGATTCTGATAATTCTATACATTTATACATAAAGTTCAAAATTCTACAAATAATAACACATGTGATAAGCTAAATGAAAATGCCAGCTACACGCTCCAAAGAAACTACTGCGAATCGCAACATAGCCTAAGAGCAGGTAAACAATTTTTGGAGGAAAACTACATTTTGTGATTTCGTTTTTAAATCTCGCATAGGAAAATTGTTGGCTACTAGTGGTTTATAATATTAACATGACAGTATAGTAAGAGAATACGATAGTAGCGATAAACATTAAAAAGAAGATATAAAAATTTTTAAATAAAGATATTTTTATAAATACTAATTTAAATTAATAAAAAATAACTGTTTTGATTTTCTAAATTTATATTTTAAATTTATAAACATATAGGAATTGGTGAGTTAAAATTATATATTTAAGAATTATCTTTAAGAACCCACAAAATGCTTTACTACGTAAAATAAGGTTCCTTGTCGCTTGGCCGGCTCCGCTTGCACTTCAAGACTTAATGGAATTTTAAAGCAACGTAACGACACAGTTATTTTTTCTTTTGTGCGTGAATCGGTTCTATTTTTATTTAAAAATTTTTCAATGATAGTATTTAAGCTTGACTCAGGACTAGAACCCGGGCCCTCGTACAAAACTGTAACATTAATTTGGTTACTAGATAATATATGACTGCAAAGCAATTACCAATATAGGAACAATATAGCTTTTCGACAATAAAATACTTACAACTCTATACATTTATACATAAAGTTCAAAATTCTACAAATAATTACACATGTGATAAGCTAAATGAAAATGCCAGCTACATGCTCCAAAGAAACTACTGCGAATTGCACCATAGCCTAAGAGCAGGTAAACGATTTATATATGTAAAATACATTTTCTTATTTAATATTTAAAATTTCACAAAAAATATGGATAAATTAAAATTTAAACTATCGCGACTATTTTCAATATTATTAAAATATGAACTGGCTCGCAGTTCGCTTATATTTCAGATGTTAATATTTTAATAATATGATCAATTTAATGTTACTGCATTTTGGACTATTATCGTTTTTAACTGTTGTTTATGTTAGAGCAAAAATATTTTTTTAAAATTATAATGGCGTTTTTGTAATAATAAAGAATATTGTCACTACTTTTGAGTTAAGGGTAGTGAGAGTTCAGTGTGGCTAGTGTAAGATTTTACTGCGTCGATATCGAGAACGGTAAACGCAAATTTTATATGACACTGACACTCATCCATTTGAGTTTTCTGTCGATACTGCCAGGGGCGCTGCTTCAATTCCATATAAAATTTGCCTTTACGCGAATATGAAGTTTGCGATTTGTTTTGGTGAAAGCACATACTAGGCACTCTGTTAACTATCAGCTAGCAGAGATTAACGCTCTTTCGATATTTATGCATTCAGCCTTGTCCATTTCAATTTCTGTTTTAATTGGTACCTGCAGTAGCATAATCTGTACAAGGCGTAAAATATCTAGTATAGGTTTGTTCAATACTTCACTTATTGTTTATTTTTTTTAATTAAATGATAAGTGTTTCATTAAATAAGTAGTTTTCATATCTGAAAATTGAGTGTCGATAAAGTATATATATAAAGTATATATATATTTAATACCAGTAATAATCAATTAGGTACATTTCAAATTCTATCACTACCTTAGTTGCAGTGTATTTTCGTATGGCGCCCGCAGTCCGAATTTTAAAATGTGTTGTATCTCTGATGCTTTTTTCACCAGCTCCTGGGCTATGAGTTTAGAACTGAAAATTTAATTGCTATGAACTACGAATTTGTATGTTCTGAAAACATTATCAGAATATTTTTAAATTTTAGCAAGCGGTTATATGATATTATTCAAAGCTTCAAATACACGGGTTTACATTCTTGGAAACATCGCAGCTACCTCGGATACTCAAATCCAAATCAAATTGAAGCACTTCTCAAATAAACTTATTTTGACTTAATTATTGATATTGCAAAATAAGTTGACTGACTTACAATTAATTTGCATTTCGGTATTTGGATGTAAGCTATCTAACAATCTTTCAATCTAACAATCTTCAAAGCTCCCAGGAGGCTTTGATCTTTGATCAAAAAGCTCCTTTATCCATTTGAGATATAACGAAACATTGTATGGAAGAATGTCTCTTTATAAGGACTACCATAAAGTACGCGATGGCATGTCTATCTTTTGAAGATAACTTGCTATACCCATTTTTCTTAGGTTTTCTTTTAGGTTTCGTAAATTTTTAACCGACGAAAAAAAACGGAGGAGGTTTTTATTTTTTTTTATGTATGACCACGCATAACTTTTTACTGAGTTGTCCGATTTTGATAATTCTTTTTTTATTAGAAAGGGCACACTTCCAAGCTGCCCTCATTGTCATCATATTAGGATCTGATGATAATATCCTGGGAAAATTGAAGGAACTCTTAAAATTTTATAGGCACACCTGCAGCAATTTTTTACTTTTTAGTGCGTTTTGAGTCTGTTCTATATTTTGTTACATTTATTTTTTATTTTTGGAGTTTAGGAAGGTTGCAGCATACTATTTACCATGCGGGCGAAATCGCAGGCGTCAGCTAGTACAAGTATAAATACCACATTATATTTTACGACGAAGGTTAAGAATCGCTCTCAATAGCTGTCTGTTATTCGACAGGATTCTTACAAGCGGAAAGTTCACATGTCTGGAAAACTGTTTAACCTGAACTAAATAAAGAAAAAGCCGGACCCCTATTATTTCAAGGTAAGACATCAAATATTTAAGGGAGAGGCCCTGACAAGCCCTGCGTGGCCCTGATAAGGCAGACGGTTTGTTTACTTTGGAAAATTGACACGGATTCAAATAGAAATTTCGTAATTTGGACAATATTTTGATATTCATGGTAACAACTCCCTGTGATAGATCGCTATGATTTACTAATAATTTGAGGAACTTTGTGACTGTGTTATCTAACTTTCCATAGATACCATAGATAAATAGATAAATATATTTTTTATTTATCGCTGAAAAAAAAGATAAAACCCAGTGGGAAATATTTGAAACATTATTTTTTATTTCAATTTAAAAAATTGGCCATATTTTTGAAATAAATTAAGTAGATCAACCAAGAATGCCTAGTGGTTAGCCTATATGGCTTCGATCACGAGGTCCTGGGTTCGATCCCTGGGTCGGGTCATAAAATAATTCTCAGCTTTTTCATTCTTCTATGAAATGTTCAGTACATTCCAAGCCCGGACTCTGAACGTTGGTGGTGTTACACCCCCGTGCCTCGGAGAGCACCTTAAGCCGCAGGTCCCGGTCACTATCACCAACATCTGATAGTGATCGTTAATAAATGAAACATTATCACCCTAAGCCCGCCAACCCGCATTGGAGCAGCGTGGTGGATGTACGCTCTATATCCCCTCTCCTATAAGGAGGGAGGCCTGGCCCTGTAGTGGGCCGTTAATAGGCTGAAAATGATGATGATGATCAACCAAGAATAACACGGGTTTGTTATTTCATTATGCGACAAAAAATTATGAAACCTATTTATCATCACAATCGATGGACGTCTTTTTTTTTTAATGCCTACAAGTTGACCCTTGACTGCTATCACACCTGATGTAAAGTGATGATGCAATCTAAGATGGAAACGGGCTAACTTGTTAGGAGTAAGATGAAAATCCACACCCCTATCGGTTTCTACACGACATCGTACCGGAACACTAAATCGCTGGTGGTAACTAGCTACGGCGAAAGCCTCCCACCAGCCAGACCAAGACAAATTAAGAATCTCAATCTGCCCCGCCAGGAATCGAACCCAGGACCTCCGCCTTATAAATCCACCGCGCATACCACTGCGCCACGGAGGTCGTCAGACAGACTACTGCTGAACATGGTCCAAACACAATGATCCCGAGCCGCCTGTTGCCAGCGGCTCCATGCGTCACGTTTGATGTCGTCAGTCCACCTAGTGGAGGCTCGACCAACACTGCGCTTTGCGGTGCAAGGTCACCACCTTGAGACCCCAACGTCCATCATCACTTTTCAACTATCTCTTCAATTCAAACTTTTATAAAAAAATATTGGTTGTCTGTAAAGTCGGTTTACTGACGATAGTTGAACGTGAAAATGGCTTAAGAAAATACTGATGGAATGGCAGCATTTAATTGGTTATTAAAATTTTTAATTTAAGTATATTTTTATAAATATTAATTTAAATTAATAAAATAATTATATTTAATAGACGGATGTCGAACGCTGCCGAACGCAAAGGTCGATTGTGCTTCTTTGTCGCTCGTTTAGCGCTCTCGCTTTCACTTCCAGCCTTACATGGAACGCCTCAAAGCGAGGTAACGACGCATGACGTCATGTTTTTTCGTGCGTGCAGCCGGCTCTATCGAATTATAAGACGTTGTCACGTCAAAAGCTTAAGGATAAACTAAAATATAAAAACATTCTTAAAGAACCTAAATCTAGATCTATTGTTCTTTGTCGTACAGTAAGTCATGCCATGGTTTTTTTTTAATTTTCAAATAAAACAACTTTGAAGCAAGTGCAAATAAATAAATTGTGAGATACATTAATATGAATATGGAGGTCGTACTTTAGAAGTAATTTCCCTCGGGGGCTCGTTCAGTAACCCGCGGTAGTGTTTCAAACCAATGCGCAAATTAAGTCTCTAGATCATTGACTTACATGTTGGGTGGAACTTTGAAATTAATCAATGACAGATCGTTAATTATTAAAAAAAGACGTGTGGACACTGTCGCGGTAAAGCTATTGCATAGCATTTTTTACCCGACTGCGTCAGAAGGAGGGTTATGTTTTTCGCTATAGCCTAAACGGCTGAACGTATTTTGACATGTGAGGTGTCGTTGAATTTGTCAAAATTGTGGTAGTGACATAGGCTATATAAATTTTCAAAATGGCGGCTGTAAATGGGGTTATTTTTTTTCTTATTTTAGCAATATGGGTACCAATTGAAAGGTTGTAAAAAGACCATTTCAAAAATATAAATATCATATCATGTTCATATTACTTTTTTAACAAAAAATGGCAAAAAGTGTACTAAGTGTACCGTCTCATTTCGATACCATAAATTAAAACTAAAAAGTCTCAAATAAAATTATTACTATAACAACAAAAAACCCGACTGCTTAGAAGTTATAAACTGCAGATTTTGTCCCTGTTTGACGCACCATAAAGTATTTAGAATTTTATACAGATATAGTGATCCTTGTTTTTCTCTGTTCAGTTCATAACTTCTAAGCAGTCGGGTTTTTTGTTATTATAATAATAATTTTATTATCAACTTATGTTTACCTACCGACGTCATCGGGACCGTGGCCAAGCGGTAAGGCGCTCTAAGTGCCCGGATTCCCAGAGAAACGCAGGTTCGAATCTCGTCGGTTCCGCAATTTTTTTTTTAAACTCAATTTTTTTAATTTCAAAAAGTCATTAATTATTTTTTACAAGCGTGATATTTCAAAAAGTCATTAAAAGTTCTGGTATTTATTGATAGATGGAAAAACTAAACATTTTTTAGTTTTTCCCCGATGAGTGAAATTGTGCTTTTGATATTATGTTTTTGATATTCAGGAGGTGTTAGGTTTTTTTCGTTACGGAATTTCTGGATTCGGTCTCCACGGTCAAGGCCCGCGACAGAAGCTATGTAACAGCTTAAAAATAACTATATTTTAATCAAAACTATGTCTATATAGAAAGAAATCTTTCAGCGTGGAACCATTTCAAGCTTTAAGTTCAAATGACTACCGACTACGAAAAACTCGACACGGAAGTCAAACACAACCATCAGGTTTGACTTCGTAACGATCGCTATCAAAATCTATATGATACCTACTTAATGGCCGGTAAAGACCTAACGTTCTTTTGAGGCAGGACGGTATAAAATCATCAACTCCGGGTTACCACTAAGAATTTCAGCAGTAACGCAGGAAACGAAACCAAAACCTAATAATCCACTGGAACAATGAGGCAATTTGAAACGTGATCCCTCAATACAGATTTTTAAAAATCCTACTGAAATCCACCGTAATCGACTTTCTGTGAAAACTAATACTATAACCCCTTAAAATAAAAGAGTATGCGGCACTCATTTTTCAATTCCCCGCTCCTGGAACACGTAGTTTTTCAATTTCAAGCAAAATGCTCAATACAAATTTTTAGAGAGTTAGAACTACTCGTACATACTATACATGGTTATTCGCTTTTGCATTCTAGTCGTAACTCAAGGCTGCTATTGAAAAGTTTTTGAAAAAAAATTTTAACAAAAAATAGAACCGACTCGAAACGCACTAAAAATAATTGTGTCATTTAGTTGCTTTAATTTAATTAGGCATATCTATGAAGTCGATGCCAGCCAACTTTAAGGAACATTAACTTAACGTAGTAAAGCAGTTTGTCGGTTCTAGGTAGGGTCCTTAAAGTAGAAACCTTGGGTGGCAACGACTCCTTGATATACTTAAGTAAATTAAAGCAACTAAATGACTAAATGACACAGTTATTTTTTACTTTTTAGTGCATTTTGAGTCGGTTATATTTTTGTTAAATTTTTTTATTTCTTACTTTTTAGTGATTTATCGACACGTAACGTACTCGTACTATACTTTCATAGTATATTATACAGCACTAGAAGCCAAAAAGCTACCAGTACTTACACAAAAACCAAAATCGCTGCAAGTGTGCCTATAAAATTTGAAGAGTTCCTTAAATTTTCCCAGGATATCATCGTCAGATCCGAACATGATGACGATGAGACTATCTTGGAAGTGTGCCCTTTCTAATAAAAAAATATCAAAATGGACAACTCTGTAAAAAGTTATGCGGTCATACATAAAAAAATATATACGTGTCGAATTGAGAACCTCTGTTTTTTTTCGTCGGTTAAAAAGAGTCCATTTACTCGTTTTTCTTTAATTCATTACAAGTTCGCCCTTGACCACAATCACACTTGATGGTAAGTGATGATACAATCTAAGATGCAAGCGGGGTAACTTGTTAGGAGAAGGATGATATCTACACCCCTTCGGTTTCGGAACGAAGAACATACCGGAACTTTAAATCGCTTGACGATACGTCTTTGTCGATAGGATGTATAACCTCAGCAGCAGGGAGCGTTGGTAGAAACGAATAGTCAAACTTGTATAAATTCACTTTATTACATTACAGAAATTACACAAACAGTACTTGAATGTTACGATTCCTTCAAAATTAGAAAACACAATGAGCGCGCCACGTAGCCAAAACCTTACAACATCTCTTTTTGACGTGGAAGGGAAAGTGAACTCTAATTGGTTGCCGCCTTTTTGCGTTAACCAATCACAAAATGACAGTTGACTATTCTGTACGAAGAGTTATGATGCCAACTTAAAAAATAAAAAACGATATAATTTATCGATTATGACACGATTAACGCTAATTAAATTATGCTCCTAACATGTGGTAACGAGCCACGGCCGAAACTTCTTCTTGTGACCTGATCAAGGACTTCGACCATCAAATATATTATAATAGGATAATACGACAGTGAATGGGAATGTTGGAAGAGGAAGACCAAGGCAAACGTTCCTGGACCAATTCCAGGACATTCTGATTAAAGTCCAGGTCAAAACCCTAAACCGACGTACCTATATGAAAGGTATAATTAAATTGGAAGAAAAGATATGCAAGGTTCGTGGCAAGTGGAAGGACGTGGTCCCTGCCTACCCCTATGGGAATAAGGCGTGATTTATGTAAATATTAAAACAACACATTCATATTAGTACATAAGTTTCCATTATCCAATATGAGGACACTATTCACACATTTTTCTTATTTACGATAACGTATTTTTATATCATTGTATCTTTTCTTATATTTTTACGACAAACAATCTCAAAGATAACATTTCTTTACGCCACACAATGATGCGGTATTCAAAAGGGTGTAAAATTAGATCAAAGAATACTTCCATTCTGCGTCTAAAGATGTCTTGAATACATCGGACGTTGATACGGCGTTGAATAGAATATAATTCTTTTGTACGTGGATCTTGAATATATAAATATTTGTTAAATAATTCTTTATATTTTAACCAACTGTAAAACTGAGGTTTCTCTGTTCTAGAGGCAGATTATCTGGATACGTATTAAGTAGTATAATAAAAGATTTCAAAATAAATCATTATTTTGTAGAACACAAGCATTCTTGGTGAACAGGCTAATAAATACATTTATAATATCATGCTGTATTCGCATAGTGGTAGGCAGAGACTACATCCCTCCACTTGCCACGGTCCTTGCATACTTCCTTAGCTTCTTGCACTCTCATCAATCGTTTCATATATACAAGTTCATCGGTTTAGGGTACTCTTGACTTGGCCATTCTTTAAAATGTCCTGAATTTGGTCCAGGAACATTCGCTAAGGCCTTACCCTTCCAACATTTTCATTCACCCTCTCCCCATAAATCTTTTTTTTTATCGACTACAAGTTGGCCCTTGACTGCTATCACACCTGGTGTTAAGTGATGATGCAGTCTAAGATGGAAGCGGGCTAACTTGTTAGGAGTGGGATGAAAAACCTCAAACCTTTCGGTTTCTACACGACATCGTACCGGAACGCTAAATCGCTTGGCGATACGTCTTTGTCGGTGTAATGTATTAGTACATAAGTTATGCAGGTAGTCATAAAACTATAAGGAAATAAATCAGTCTTGAGTTCAACGCCTTGTGTTTTACTCGAACATCACAAGTGGCGCAGTCGTTTTTAGTTAAATTTTCGAGAAAAACGCAGTTATGCCTTTCGGTAAAATTCACGAATTTGATATTCACGGGGGGGCAAACTGGGATGCATACGTGCGGCTGGTGAAACAATTTATCCTTTTAAATGCAATCGATCGCGATTTACGCGTGGCCATGTTGGTCACGCATGTCGGTCGTGCTACCTACGAACTCATGTGCTTGACTTCGCCGAATCATCCGGAAGACAAGGAGTTCGACGAATTGGTGACGCTAGTTCGAGAGCATTTAGAACCGAAGAGGTCTGAAATCGCCGAGCGGCACATATTCAGACAACGGCGGCAGGCCGAAGCTGAAAACGTGGGCGTGTTTCTGCAAAGCCTCAAACACCTCGCGACGTATTGTAACTTCGGTGCCTTGCTAGAGGAGAACATCAGAGATCAATTTGTGTCGGGGTTACGAAGTGAAGAAATGCGTTCTCGTCTGTTCGCGGAACCTACGTTAGATTACAAGAAGGCGGTGGAGTTGGCGCTCGCATTGGAGGCGGCCGAGAGGCACGCTGAGGTGGCGGCTTCGAACGGGCTCGCTGGCGATGGAGCGCCGGGCTCAGAGAGCTCAGGACTCAATCACGGAGGGGAAGGAATACATCGGGTGGCAGCGGGCAGCGCGCGGACTCAAAAACCCGGGTGCTGGCGGTGCGGGCGGAAGAATCACGCGCCGCATCAGTGCAAATTTAAATTATACCGCTGTAACACCTGTAACCTAACCGGGCACCTGGCCCTCCAGTGTAATAGTGTAAAGAGTGCTAAAAGTGTTAAAAAAGGTCAATACAAGTCACAAAATTATATAGTGCAAAGTGATACGGAAAGCGATGCAAGTGATGGTTTATATCATTTTTCAACGCTGGCTAAAAGTAAGGACACTCCTTATCATTTAAATTTAAAAATCGAAAATAAGTACTTTAAGTTCGAAGTGGATACGGGCAGCAGAATATCGGCAGTATCGAAGTTATTTTATGATAATCATTTATCGCATTTGCCTATTATTAAAGACGACGTTAAGTTCCGTTCTTACTCGGGAGACGCGATCGTGCCTCTCGGTCGGGTCAATGTACACGTAACGCGAGAGAGCGAGAGCGCTGTCTTGCCGTTGTTTGTTATCAACAATGGCGGACCGCCGCTGGTTGGTCGCGTATGGCTGAGAAAATTAAAGTTAAAGTCAATTGATATCTTTAATATTATTACAGACGATGATAATTTAATTTCGAATTTAAAAAAAGAATTTCCCGATGTGTTTAAAGATGGTATTGGCACATTTAAATCCGAAATTAAATTGCAATTGAAAGACACTGAGCCGATATTTTGCAAAGCTCGTCAAATACCCTTAGCGTTGCGAATACCAGTTGAGCGCGAAATACAACGTTTAGTAAATGAATCTGTCATAGTTAAAGTGGATAGGTCTGATTATGGTACTCCAATTGTGCCGATTATAAAGCGAGATGGGTCAATACGCATATGCGGGGATTATAAAATAACTGTAAATAAACAACTAAAAGATTTTCATTATCCATTGCCGCGTATCGAACAATTATTCGCAGCGCTGAGTGGCGGTGAGCAGTTCACTAAGTTAGACTTAAAGAATGCTTACTTACAACTCAATTTACATGAGTCATCGCAGCCGCTCACGACAATCTCGACGCATGTCGGTCTATTTGTATACAAAAGAGCTCCTTTTGGCTTAAAATGCTTACCAGAAATATTTCAAAAACTAATTGAAGAAACCCTATGTGGTATAGATAATGTGGTTTGTTTTATTGACGATATTTGTATAACGGGATGTAATAAGATAGTCCATATGAAAAATTTGAAAGAAGTGTTACGTAGATTACAGGCAGCTGGTCTACGCATTAAGATTGAGAAATGTGAATTTTTTAAAGATGAAGTGTGCTATTTAGGATACAGGATAAACCGACACGGTTTATTTACCGACAAGGATAAAGTGGCAGCAATCGCGAATTTACCGGTGCCACAAAATGTGTCTCAATTGCGGGCGGCACTCGGATTAATGAACTATTATGCACGATTTTTAGCTAATATTAGTACGACATTGCACCCACTTTATTCGTTGTTGGCTAAGGGCGTACGTTGGCTGTGGACGGAGGCGTGTCAAAAGGCTTTCGATAAAATAAAGGAACAACTGGTAAGTGGCCCAGCTCTGGCGCACTATGACCCACGCCTTCCCCTCGTGCTCGCCGTGGACAGCAGCGCATACGGGCTCGGCGCCGTGCTGTCCCAGGTGTATTCGGACGGCAGCGAGCGCATCGTGTGCTGCGCTTCGCGTACACTCAACGACGCGGAGCGGCGTTATAGCCAAATTGACAAAGAGGCGTTGGCTATTGTATACGGAGTCGCGAGGCATCACCAGTACCTTTTTGGTCGTAAGTTCACTTTACGAAGTGATCACAAAGCGCTAACGTACATTTTTGGTCCCAAGCATGGAATACCACAGACAGCCGCGAGCCGTCTGCAGAGGTATGCGGTCCGGCTGGCCGCATATGACTTCGACATACAGTTTGTATCCTCGGACAAGAACGGTAACGCCGATGGATTGTCACGCCTGCCTCTAGCTGTCATTGCGAAAGGTAAAGTATCTGAAAGGGAGGAGGAGGCGGCTTATTTGCATTACGTGGAGGATGCTTTTCCTCTAAATCATAAGGACGTGGCGAGGGGAACTAAAAAGGATGTTCTCCTCTGTAAGATTTATTCCTATATATTGAGTGGTTGGCCAGTAAAAACTGAAGTAGAAAACGAAAAGCCCTACTTCCATCGCAAGGAGGAGCTACAAATCGATCACGGGTGTATAGTTTGGGGGTATCGTGTAGTTATTCCTAATGTATTACGTACACGCATGGTAGAAGAAATACACGAAGGCCATGTAGGGATTGTGCGAATGAAACAAATCGCACGAAACCTGGTTTGGTGGCCGCAGCTGGACTCAGATCTGGAGCAGCGGGCGCGGACGTGCCCTGCGTGCAGAGAGACGCGCGATGCGCCGCCACACGCGCCTGTCGTTCCGTACGCGTGGCCGCAAGAGCCGTGGGTAAGATTACATGTGGACTTTTTATATTTTAAGGGAAAGCATTATTTCCTGGTAATCGATGCACACTCAAAATGGATTGAGGTTTTGACAATGGCCCATGGTACTACAGCTGCAATGGTCATCGCGAAGTTAAGTGGTCTGTTTGCGAAGTTTGGACTTCCTAAGCAACTGGTATCTGATGGCGGACCGCCTCTGACGTCATCAGAATTTGAACTCTTTTTAAAAAGAAACGGAGTTCAACACATTCTCACTGCCCCGTATCATCCCGCAAGTAACGGAGCAGCAGAAAATGCGGTTAAAACCGTAAAGAAAGTAATGAAAAGGGCTACGGTCGATGGAGTAAGTATTGAGAGCGCATTGAATAAGTTTCTATTGCAATATCACAACAGTTCGCACAGCAGTACACAGAAGGAACCCGCTGTAGCAATGTTCGGGCGGCGGCTGCGCACGCGTCTCGATCTACTGCGCGCTCCTACGACTGCGCAGTGTGTAGAAACAGCTCAGCGACGACAGGTAGAATATGCCGGCGGTACGCTGCGTGACTTTGCCGCGGGAGATTCGGTATTAGTGAAAAACTATTCTAAAACGGGGAACAGGTGGAAAGAGGCAACAGTTGCGGAACGGACGGGCTCAGTCACATATAAAGTGATGGATAAGACAGGTGGGGAAATTAGCACCAAACATGTAGATCAAATGAGCTCGAACAAGCCCAAACGTTATTCCTGGGCTGTAGGAGTCGGGACGTGTGAACCCACCGATAGTCCTCCAATAACGCAAATCCCGCAGATGCCTTCCCCGCCTCAGCCTGTTCCGTCCCCAACTCAGCCAGTCTCACCAAAAGTACCACCGAGTCAACCGGCAGAGCCATCGCGTACGCCCACTAGCACTCGGCTCAATCTCCGTCCACGCACGAAACGGCCCGATTACAAAATGATATAATTTAATTGTATTTTTTTTTTTTTTGAGAATTTTCATGTAATTAGAATAGAAGGTATAATGTTCGTACTTATAGATAGATACGATTAATTATTTGAGTTAGTGTTTGAATTTGTTAAATTTCTTTCTCCTCCCCCTTTGAATTTTATCGATGGAACATATTTTCTATCTAAGGGGGGGAGTGTAATGTATTAGTACATAAGTTATGCAGGTAGTCATAAAACTATAAGGAAATAAATCAGTCTTGAGTTCAACGCCTTGTGTTTTACTCGAACATCACAGTCGGTAGAGTGGTAACTAGCCACGGCGAAAGCCTCCCACCAGCCAGACCAAGACAAATTAAGAAAAATCTCAATCTGCCCCGCCGGGAATCGAACCCAGGACCTCCGTCTTATAAATCCACCGCGCATAACACTGCGCCACGGAGGTCGTAAAAGCTCTTTTATTCATTTTCTTTCATCCATTCTCTCTACATGCCCAAACCATCCAACCATTCCTTTCTTAATTTTAATCACTACATTTTCTTTTACATCACATCGTTTTCTTATTTGACTAATAGAACTTTTGAATAAGGATGTTATTATAATATATATTTTTATGTACTACTGTCTACTGGGTAGGCAGTGCATTTTTGCATCTATGAATTGCACGCCGCTGGTAACAGTCACTAACAGATATTAACGACAATGACCACAACAGATGCAGTAAAAACACAGGATTCTAAAACCGACTGAGATAAAAAAAAGGAACTGTCCAGCAAATTCACAATATTGACAAAAATGCAAACGTATTGTATATTTTTTAACAATGATGCAATTTTCCAACGAGTGGTTGGAAAAATATTTAATAGAATTTCCCTTGTTAGCTTAAGAGGGCTTAGAATGCCGCGCGAATAGAATTCCTGAGTATTCTTCGTAGTTTATTAAGTTTCTTCAGAGTTTCGCGTTTCTTCATGCTACAATTTACAGACTCTATAAATTACGTTTGGAATGACCTGAAACTAGACGCTTTTGTATAGGGTTTAAATGCTTTTTATCTAGAAAGTTTAAAGTAACAATTTTTGTAATATTTCGTGTATGTTTGGTTGGTGGGAGGTTTCAGCCGTGGCTTATTACAGCCCACCGACAAAGATGGTAAACTCGATTGAGAATGCTTGTCAACAAATAAATTTAAAATGAAGGTAGAAAATGCAACACATTTTATGCCTAATAAATTACAAATTGTTTTTTATTGTTTTAAAATATCTTATTTGAAATGTATTGTATATATTAATTAGTTTTAAGCTTGCTAATCTAATTTATTATTATTAATTCGTCATTAACTCGTTAATTAAAAAAATAGTTTTAAAATGACTAGTGATTTCTACCTTCATTTTTAATTTGTTTGTTGACAAGCATTCTCAATCGAGCTTGGCTTCAGTATAGGTACGATGTCGTGTTGAAACTCCTAACAAGTTAGCCCCCTTCCAAGTTAGATTGCATCATAACTTAGCAACAGGTATGAATGCAGTCAAGGACTAAATTGTAATAAATAAAAAATATAAATAAATAAATAATTGCACTTAACTATTATTTAAAAGGCTTAAAAAAATTTGTTGACTCTCATTTCGATGTATGTTTTCGGTGGCTAGCTACCATCCTACATGAGTTTGATACTTGTCTATTAGATTATTATTGTATTAAATCCTAACGCAATCGTTACCACATTTAAAAGGGAAATATATACCTATATTTCTTGATCATATGAAAAACATAGGGTTAATGCCCTTTAATAAAAATTAAAAAAAAAATAGAATCGTTCGTGCATTAAAATCGAGTATCGACGCTCACACGGTGCTTAGCTAAACAGTCGGCAATAAAAATATATTGCTATACAATACCATGAATACAATATTGAACGTAAAGTGGCGAGCACAATGCAGGGCGTTGACCCCGAGGGGATTCAGAGAAAGTAGCCACTTTCCAACTTGCAAAACTTCTTAACACCAACACAATCCATATTCTATAACATTATGTTAGTTATGGTGAACCTTTTATAATCCGTAAGGGATGCTAATAAAGGATGATTGATTATTTTCAAGTACGATAAATATTGATAACTTTTTTTATGGTGAAAGCTGAAAAGGAAAAACGATCAAAATACTTGGACCTTGCTCATGAGATTACCGCCATGTGGAATGTTGATTCAACAATGATTGTTCCTATAGTCGTTTCAGTCAATGTTCTTATAGCGAAAAGCTTTGACCAACATCTTAAAAAGCTTTTGCTTAGTTGTTGGATCAAGGGTCGGATACAGAAGGCAGTAGTTCTTGAAACGGCGCGTATTGTGAGGAGGTTCCTCACTCTGGAGCCCTCACCACCTGTTGCTTGGACCCCCGGGCCCCGCAGCAGACGGAATGGATTTTTTTATAAATTTTTAATAGTGTTTTTTTTTAATTTTATAAGCATTGTTAAAAATTAAAAAAAATTGTAAATAAATAAATGTAAGAAAAACATTTGATTATTTACTATTTACTCAATTGCAAAAGAAGGGTGTGTGTGTGAACATCATGTCTGTCTTAATAAATACTCCATACAACGACCCGCAGGAAAAGAATATTTATACCCACTATTACATATTTCTTCTTCTTCCTCTGTTCCTTCCTCTTCCCCTTCTTTGGTGAGCTTGTGTGTTGACTATTTGTTGTAGCTCAAGCTTGGCGTGGGCTTTGTGTGTCTAATGTGTTATGGTTGTTTTGTGAGTGTTGTGTGTTTTGACCTGAAATTGGCGTGTTTAAAAAAATACCGAGTCTCCTAAAACTTTACTAATTATAGTTGAGGAATGAATAGCAGCTTGGTTTTGAAGAATACACATCGTTCATATTATTATATATAGTATTCTATAACTTATTCTAATTTTAAGAAGCTATAATATTTAATGTTTAGTACCTGCTGTATTGTGTAGATGCAGATAAGACGATAGCGTGACAACCTGAAAAGAACATAAATATTATTAAATATTTTAAATAGACTTTAAGAGGTTGACTAGGTCATTTTTTTTTCTGACGAGGAGGAAAAAATCCCTCTGGACTTCTGCCTCTCGGCAGGGTATGTCCGACTTGCACGGACTAAAACGACCTCCTCAAGACTCCGAGGATTGGCACGGTACCGCAACGCATTTCTTCATGCCCCCTCTTACATATTTTCTCTCTTCTTCTTCTCCTCTTTTTCTCTTTCCTCTCTCCTCCTCATTATGACTAGGTCATGAAAGTATGTAAGTTACTATTTTTGTATATGTCATAATACTTTTTGAAAATTTGATCCATGTTAATAAGTCACACAAGATGCACCTGGGTGACGTTTTAAGCAACATTTCAACCACTCCTACTGAAGGTTAAATATGGGTTATTTTTTTAAAAAGAATAATTACATATACACGATCAATATCTGCCGGCAAAGAAGTACCGCCAAGCGATTTAGCGTTCCGGTACGATGTCGTGCAGAAAATAGAGAGTTGTGGATTTTACCCTACTCCTAACAAGTTATCGCGCTTCCATCCTCGATTGCATCATCACCAGGTGAGATTGCAGTCAAGAACTAACTTACAATAAAGAGATTTATGAGGCGAGGGTGTATGGAAATGTTGGAAGGGGAAGGCCTAGGCGAATATTCTTGGATCAAATTCAGGAGTTTTTAAATTATGGCGAGGTCAAGAGTACCCTAAACCGACGAACTTGTATGAAAGGATTAATGAGAGTGGAAAAAGCTAAGGAAGTATGCAAGGACCGTGGCCTACCCCTATGGGAATGAGGCTTGATTTATTTATATGTACATATAAATAAGCCTGTTTGAAAAAAACTATTAGCGATTCGCTCACAACTTAACACCCAATTGAGATAAATATCACCAGAAAACGTTCTAGGTCGGAAAAAAACTAAAAATAGACGTGTTCACGTAACTCTCTCCGAGAAACAATGGCGAAAGACACTTGAAAGTTTCCAAGGCGAGACAGATTTGCGGGGAAGCGTTGTCGCGTCAACTTTTTTATCTCCGGAGCTTTGTCAGCCTCTTGCGTGCGGATTCACGGGCGTACGTGTTAAGGGTGGAGGGAAGTTTCGATTCTTATCTTTGTAACTGAATTCCAGAAAGAGTTTGGGAATTTGACGTATTTTTTTTATTTGTAGGTATATTCGTAGAAATTATTAAATATTCAATCAACAATTCTTCAGCTATTTGACGACCTTCGTGGCGCAGTGGTATGCGCGGTGGATTTATACGACGGAGGTCCTGGGTTCGATTCCCGGCGGGGCAGATTGAGATTTTTCTTAATTTGTCTTGGTCTGGCTGGTGGGAGGCTTTCGCCGTGGCTAGTTACCACCCTACCGACAAAGACGTACCGCCAAGCAATTTAGCGTTCCGGTACGATGTCGTGTAGAAACCGAAAAGAGTGTGGATTTCATCCTACTCCTAACAAGTTAGCCCGCTTCCATCTTAGATTGCATCATCACTTAACATCAGGTGTGATAGCAGTCAAGGGCCTGCTTGTAGTTGATAAAAAAAAAAGCTATATCTATATACTTATAACTTGAAATAAGAATCTGGATAAAAGAACATGTAGTGACCAAAATCGAGAAAGGTATGCTGAGATGGTTTTTGTGACCAGTGTCGATATTTATTGAAACCAAAAAAAAATCGCAGTAGGATGAAACCCATTGCAAAAGGAAGAGAAATATAAGCTATTACGTAGCAGCAGTAAAAACCGTAAGCCTAATTCTTGCCCTTTCTGAGAAGGAATGCATCGTACTGCGATTTTCTTTTTATTTTTATTATTTTTAAGGCTATCTGCACTGGTCTATTTGTTATGTAATGACAATTAATGAATGAATAAAAGGAGACTTACAAAAGTTTTTTATAAGGCGAGAGTGTATGTTGGAAGGGGAAGACCAAGGTGAACGTTCCTGGACAAAATCCAGGTTTAAAGTACCCTACACTGAAGTACTTGTATGGAAAGCTTACTGAAATCGGAAGAAGCAAGAGATCTATGCAAGTATCGTGGCAAGTGGAAGGACGTGGTCTCTGCCTACCCCTATGGGAAAGAGGCGTGGTGGTATGTTTGTACGTTATTAGATATTCTAATAGGTATGCATCTTTCATCTTTAGCTTAATCTATATTTCTGTGCATAATTTGTAAGTAAATGTCAATGCATTGGTATAGAACTTTTAGTTCGGTGTCGTCGTAATAAGCTTAAAGTTTATACAATTTCACTTGAAAATGTATTAACCCAGATAAGCCTGAAACTAAAATTTTCTGAAAATTTTGAAAAAAGTTACATTATTTAGTTTATTAGATCTTATGCAACATAAAAAAAATTATAAAAAAAAAAATTAAGTGTAAGGCTTTCAGGGAAACAGCCGTCCTATATGTAGGACAGTAGGATAATAAGAGGAAATAAAAGACCATTTATGACAAAACAGAATGTAATCAAAAAGTGTAATTTACTAGATAACTATTGATTATATTACCCATTGTTATATGTAATTTACTAGATTAACACTATTTATGAATGATATTATGTTTCAAAACACTTGACACACACTCCAACATCACATTTCTTGCAACGTGTCAAACATTTTTTGTGACATTGACGACAGTGTGTTTGCTTCAATTGAGGAATTACCAGATGATTCATTTGGTCTTTACGACTATCAGCATGTTCATGATGGGAGGGTCGGCTAGGCCCTCTTTTGGCATTTTTTCTGTTTGATTCAATCAAAGCAATTGCTACCCTTCTGCGAAAGCCAAGATGATCCAGTTTTCCATGATTTATTTTATATAACTGCCATGCATTATGTTCGGCAAGATCGATCATGTGTGTGAGCAACGGCATGTACCATTTCTTACCTCGTATACCAATTCGGTAATGTGAAATATTTTCATCAGACCGATCCACTCCTCCCATATATTTGTTATAGATGGACACCATATGTGGTACTTCTATGACAATGTTTCTCTTTTCACTTTCTGAGAAGCGTTTGGCAGATTGTTTAGGATTTATTCCTACAGCATTAGAAGCAATACTGAATATATTATTGTCATGCCATTTAGCAATAATGAACGTTTTGTCATGTGTCGTTCTGTAATCGACAGCACCACGTTCCTTTTTTTTCAGTAACTTCGATGTAATCAGAGGACAACTAGATGTCCTGTTTTCTCGAACTGTCCCAATGCAACGAAGGCCTTTCTTTGTTATCTCTTCCAGCAATGGCGTCCCAGTAAAAAAATTATCAAAAACTACGTGGTAAGGAAGGTCGAAGCCACGTGAAATCAGCACATCGCAAAAAGTGAGAACAACGCTTGCACCCAGCCCCAATTCTTTATATATTGGATTGCACATAGCTGTAGCAGCTTGGTATGGTTCCATCCATAAAACATACCCTAACCGTGTAGCACCAACCCAAGCTTTGAACCTGTACCTAATAGGTTTACCTTTTATGTGCTGTTTGCAGCCATGTCTACCATAGTAGGGGATCATGGCCTCATCTACACTGTAATGCTCTTCAAGAGGAGAAAACTCTAAGAACTTTTTATTTAGAAGTGTAACTAGGGGGCGTTCTTTTGTGTATTTGTCTTGCAAATCCAGATTATCATTGACATGAAGGTGGCGCAAAATAAAGTGAAATCTATCCCTAGTCATAGCCGAGCTGATATATTCATTCTTTGTATCAGGGGAGTTTTCCCAATACATTCTTCTACGGGGGAGCCATGAATAACCACTAACCAACAATATGCCGATGAAACATTTCATATTTTCAGTGGTTATGTCTCCAGGCAAATTCTTTTTGACAGCATATTTATTGCTCTCTGACACCAACAACGAAATAACATCTTCATCTAAGAAGTTTTCAAACCACTCAATTGGGCGCTTATCTTGGCAAGCGCCTTGAACATCTGGCCAATTCACGGGATTTTTTGCCAAGTCCCGTTTTCTCCATGCGTAGGTACGCCTACGTTTAGTTCGACCTGTAGAATCAGAAGGTTCTTCTTCTGTATCACTCACCATAATCTGCCCTTGAATCATTACTTCAGCCGGTTGAAGCAGAATGTTTCGTGGCAAATTATTCAAAGTTACATTATCTTCTTCACCCGAATCTTCGTCAGTGAGACAGTCAGGATCAACAGGAGGAGGTAGAATACATATCAGTCGTTCTCTATAATCTTCTTCATTATCAGAAACATTTTCTAAAGCATCTAAAATTTCATGCGCAGCTAACGGTCTGTAAAGAAAAAGTTGTATTATTGTACTAAAATCATGTATATTATCCTACTGTCCTATATATAGTACGCTAGTATTTGTAACAAGTTATAGTAATTTATTTACATTATTTTGCTAGAATATTTATTTAGTACAAAAGTTAAGGTTATCAACTACATATTAACACAGAAAAAAACAACTCACGAGTAAAATATAACTTTTTATACATATCTGTCATTTGCCATGTCTGCAACGCACTTTTATTACACACTTATAAGGTAAAATATAAGGTAAAAACTGTTAAAATAACTGTCTTTTTATTTTTTCTAATAAAGCTGACACGTTTCTTACTGCAAATCATAAGACTAAATAATCTTAGATAAAGAGGGTATTCTGATATTTTTTTTTATTTCTACTGTCCTAAATATAGGACAGTAGGCTTATCTGGGTTAAAAACTAATGTCTTAAAAAAGTTGTAAAAGTTACAAGCAAGTTTTGCGATTCGCGTCAGAGGTCCGAGCTAGACAAAGGCTCTGTTACACAAAGAGCACAAAGGATGTAACTCCAAGCGCATCAATGTAAGACGGGGACGAGTTTGTGAAGTCCTACACAGTAACAAAACTGTTTACTGCAACAAGTTGGCTGCCCCTCCCTCTCAAAAAACGAGTGTAGACAATGTTACTAAGAAGCGGCCCAAGTGGTCAAAAACAAAAAATGTACGCTTTGAAACTCTCGTTTGATTGTTGTGGATATGATCGGGGTTGTTCGACTAAAACATTTTATTTATGGTTACTTTTATTTTCGGTACCTTCTATTTCTACGCATCCAAGGGTTTTTATAAGGAGCCACAATCTATACTAGTATTATAAAGAGGTAAAGTTTGTAAGTTTGTAAATAAAGTTCTGTCGGGGCTAATCCTCGGAACTACTGATCCAATTTTAAAAATTCTTTCACCAGTAGAATGCTACGTTATCGGAGAGTGTTATAGGCTATATTTTATATTTGTATTGTATATATTACCTGAGTTATCACAGTTTTTGTCGCGCGAGTCGGACCGTGAAATTTATTAAATTTAGCTTTATGTGCGTACGCTGCCTTAACTGTTGGATATAATTGAAAACATAGGGCGACTGCTAGTATAATATATACGAATTAATTTTCTAATAGATAATTTTGACTCGTAATCTAGTTTTGAATTCTCTATTCTGTCAAGGTAGGCTCTCTGATTGGCTGTGGAATTGCAACTTCGAGCAGCTTTACTAATATTATTTTTAATGATTTAGGAATGGACTTAAGTTTGGTATTGTTGTAGTAAATTGTATTAGTGGTAATCATTATTCCGTCAAGTTAGCGATCGTGACGAGGATTGAAGGCTTAACGTGTTTTCTGCATGGGGTTGTATTACCACCAGCTAAAAGCAAACCACTTGCTCAAAGAGGATTAATAATACACCAATACCACAAAAGTCATTTCTATAGTTTAGTCTACTTAGAAAATAATAATTTTTTTTTTCATCTAAATTCTTCTTTTATTATTTTTTTTTTATTTTAAGTTACATTTCCATTGCAATTAGACTTTTATAAATAATTTATAATGGAACCCTGTGAGGGTGTCGTAACTTGTAGAGAGGCGGACTTATTTTTTATCATTTACAAAGTCATTTATTTTATAATAAGCTTTTTCGGATAAATTTTTTTTTAACGATGATATAAAGTCATTAAATTTTTCTTTTTCTTTAATGTAGTCTGGTAGTTTATTATATATTTTTATGCACATTGTGTGTGGGCCGGTGCTATGTATTTTCAAATTCGATTTTGGTAGCATTAAATTATGAATACGCGCACGCCGCAGTGTGTTTTTCCGTGGCATATCGGCCAATTTCTTAAAATAATCTGGACATTTCTTCATCTAGTGTTATTACGCCGAAATAGTCAAGTTATTCTTAAACGTGTAACTCATTAGATACTGAAACTTTTTAATTCTATGTTTTATGGCCCTCTCCGTTTTGGTGATGTAAATTGTGAAACTTTTTAATTATACTTTTTGTCCTTTATTCACCGCAACAATAGAAAAGGTAGGCTTGAAAAAATGTAATGAACATTTCATACAATATTTTTGGCTGGTGGGACAAAAGCGTACCGCCAAGCGATTTAGCGTTACGGTACGATGTCGTGTAGAAACCGAAAGGGGTGTGGATTTCATCCTACTCCTAACAAGTTAGCCCGCTTCCATCTTAGATTGCATCATCATTTACCATATCAAATATTATTGAAATAAAATAAACAAAATTTCCATTTCAATTTTGTAACGAAACGACCAACAGCACAGCAAAGTAAGTTAAATATAAGCTGTGGTATAAGTAAAAATGAAAATATTTACACAGCAAAACTTTAAAAGAACACAAAATATTTAAAAAGGAGCAGTGACTATATGAATAAGATTGGGGAAAAATAAGAAAACACAATACGCCCGCAACGTGGAAAACTAGTGGAAAGCTGAAAAACAACACGTTGAAATGATAATATATTTTCAGTATAAACCGGCGCTTTTTCCAAATTCTTGAAAATGTTGCATGAATCTGAAAACTCACGGAGCCAATTTCGCACGCGCCCGCTGCGTTCAAAAACTGCATTGACGCGTTGCAACCCTCTGCGAGCTTACATCTAACCTTTTTTTGGTACCAGCAGAGGGGCCGGGGATCTCTGTCGAGATGGCTGCCTTCTGCCATGACCTTAGTGAATTGGCCGGTGCCTTCATAACAAATATGAACATTTCGCTTGTAAACGACGGATGAGCTGACAAGAGAGACAAAATGGTAGGTATTTCGGGGCATTCAGTTTTTGGAATTTATAAGATACGTCAAATATGAATAAAGTGTAAGGAATTGTTGTATAAGAATTGTATACGATAGTTATACTGGTAATAATGTTGAAATGTGAAGAAATACAATATGTTCTATAGCTACCTACTGAGCGTTTGATTCTCCACAATATTAACATCATTATATCATCGTGGCGATTTAAAAGCGAAAACCGCAGCGTGCGTTGTCAGCCTTAGACTAGATTTTTTTGTTACAGCGACGTAAAAGGGAAATGGCGCAGTGAGAATTTGAATAAATAATTTCACTATTCATACAGTATTGCTTCCTTTTATCCGATAACAAGTCAGCACTTGACACTAGGTGCATTGTGACTATAAAATAACTTGAGACAGTAAATAAGTATGAAAATATATAATTTTACTTGATTTTTGTTAGGCTTAAATCTGCATACATCACGCCTCTTTCTTAGAGCGCCTTACCGCTAGACCACGGTCCCGATGACGTCAGTGCCGAAACTGTACTTTTGATTTTATGTTTTTGATACTCAGGGGATGTTAGGTTTTTTCGTTACGGAATTTCTGAATTCGGTCTCCACGCTCAAGGCCCGCGATAGAAGCTATGTAATAGCTTAAAAATATAATGAGCTCACACTGACGCAAGTATGGGACCCCGAGAATCGAACAATAAGCTTAACGAAGCAGAAGCGAAACATATATATTAGCCAGATAAAATTAAATGTAATATCGATCCATCGGCGATTGGATATTGTTTCGAGATCATTTCAATATACGAAATGGGTTTGTAAATCGACAACACACATTTATAAACAACATTTAGGCTTATTACCTTTTAATGTATCGATTGATATTAAATTGTAGTTTCATTGGATTTTGACGACCTCCGTAGCGCAGTGGTATGCGTGGTGGATTCATTAGACGGAGGTCATGGGTTCGATTCCCGGTGGGGCAGATTGGGATTTTTCTCAATTTGTCTTGGTCTGGCTGGTGGGAGGCTTTCGCCGTGGCTAGTTACGACCCTACCGACAAAGACGTACCGCCAAGCGACTTAGCGTTCCGGTACGATTTCGTGTAGAAACCGATAGGAGTGTGGATTTCATCGTACTCCTAACAAGTTAGCCCGCTTCCGTCTTAGATTGCATCATCACTTAACAGGTGTGATAGCAGTCAAGGGTCAACTTGTAGTCGATAAAAAATAAAAAATAAAAAAATTTGACGTCCTCTGTGGGACAACGGTTGCGCGGTAGATATATAAGATGGAGATGGTCCAGGTCGATCTCCAGTTAGGTCAATTGAGATTTCATAATTGATCCAGGTCTGGGTGGTGGGAAGCTAGCTACTACCCTTATGACAACACGTACCAAAAAGATATTGAGCGCTCCGGCAAAAGGGTCAAAGTGAAAGGGATGTACATTTCAACCTACTCCTAACAAGTTAGCCTGTTCCCATCTTAGATTGCATCATACCTTATCACCAGGTGTGATTTCAGTCAAGGGCTAACTTGTAGTAAGTTAAAAAAGTAAACGGAAACTAGTATATAAACGGACAAAATTAAAATTTCAATAAAAAATTTTAACAAAAAATAGAACCAACTCAAAACTCACTAAAAAATAAAAAATAACTATGTCATTTAGTTGCTTTAATCACATGATTTTGATAATAAAGAATTATCAAAATCGGACAACTCTGTAAAAAGTTATGCGTCATACATAAAAAAAAATATACTTACGTGTCGAATTGAGAACCTTCTACGTTTTTTTTGTCAGTTATAAATTCTTATAAACTAAGCCTACAAGAAAATAACGAATTAAAAACTGAATCAACTGAAAAGTTTCAGTTGAAACGTGTAACTTAAATGAAGGTAATAAAATAAAATAAAACAGAATGACGTCATCGTTTAAACAACTGCACTTCATTCCAATGATATTTTTCAACATAGCAAGACGCATTAAATGAATTAAACCTGGCAGCAGTATCCAGTCACTCGATGACCCACTCCGCATTGTTTGGGATCACGTCGAGTTTCATTTACTTTGTGAATTTAATAGCACGAATGGATTTATTGATAAAACGCCATTTTGTTATTTTTATTTATTTATCGTATTTGAACAGTAGATATAACATTGCTAGCGACTTACTTCTTGGAAAAGTGCAGACAGAATAAATATATTTACCTGTTGTTTATTCGGTGTTCTTTTCTTAAAGTTATATTTCGTATACGTAGCATTAATAAAATCTGAAACGTGAACTCGCAGAAGAATTATGGGATAAATTAATCTATACTAATATTATTAAGCTAAATAGTTTGTTTGTTGGTTTGTTTGAACGTTCTAATCTCACGAACTACTGGTTCGAATTGAAAAATTATTTTTATGTTGGATAGACCATTTATCAAGGAACGCTTTAGGATATATAACATAAAACTGCGACTTATAGAATTTGACGGCCGAGTGGCGCAGTCGGTAGTGACCCAACTGTTGCGTCCTAGGCTGTGGGTTCGATTCCAACATCTGGAAAATGTTTGTGTGATTAGCATGGATGTTTTATAGTGTCTCGGTGTTTATCTATATATTATAAGTATTTGTGTATAATATATATAAAAATATTCATCAGTTATCATAGCACTTATAACACAAGCTACTTACGAGTACGCTTACTATGGGGCTATATAGCGATGTGTGTAATTGTCCTATAATATTTATTATTTATTTATTTATAGAAGCGAAGAGTCAGTGGAAAATGTGGAAAAAACGGGGAAAATTATTCATCTTTGCGGGCCAATATAATATGATATAATAAGTTATGAAGAGTAACCTTAATTTTTATTTTCGTAATCTTATTTATTTTATTTCCGTTGACAAAGTTGCTGGCGTCAGCTAGTATAAGACAAACAATTATAAATAAATTAACTACGTTATAGTAGGTTCAGTACCATACCCGGCACCCGCACGGTGAATCCATGGAATGCTAAGATATTCGTCTCTGTACGGTTAATTCAGTCATATGGGCTGGGTAAATTACAGGCACACAAGGCTTAGATCCTATCATCATGTAGGACCCGCACCCTACGATTTGTACTTGATTTGCATAGTGTTGCTCAGTTATGCCAGTAACTACTCAACATGAGGCAAACCATATGCTTGTGCTATTAACAATTACTATAAAAATGTTTAACAAAAAATAGAACCGACTAAAAACGCACTAAAAAGTAAAAAATAACTGTGTCATGTAGTTGCTTTACTAACTACAACTAACATTTATTTTAAGTAGTAAAACAGTTTATGGCTTCTAGGTAACGTCCTTAAAGTAGAAACCTTGGCTGGCACCGACTCCTAGATATGCTTAAGTAAATTAAAGCGACTAAATGACATAGTTATTTTTTTCTTTTTAGTGCATTTTGAGTCGGTTCTATTTTTTGTTAAATTTTCATTTTACTTTGTAGTGATTTATCGCCACGTAACGTACCGACAAGTGCGAGGTGAGTTTTCACAAAACAAAGTTCGAAAAATTAACTAAGTTATAGTGAGAAGAACTCAGACACTCGTCCATTTGGTTGTGTCACTTCCAGGGACACAGGCTTAGTTCCTATCATCATGCTTGAACGACGCAACTGACGATTTCGACTTGATTTGCAAAATGTTACCGCTACTGAGATGAAACAGAAACTACTGCCAAAATTGAAGAGTTTCAAGTCCCATATCATCGTCAGATTAACATGATGACTATAAAAAAATTTAACAAAAAATAGAACCGACTCAAAACGTACTAAAAAGTAAAAAATAACTGTGTCATTTAGTTGCATTAATTTACTTAAGGAACATTTATTTTACGTAGTAAAGCAGTTTGTGGGTTCTAAGTAACGTCCTTAAAGTAGAAACCTTGGCTGGCACCGACTCCTAGATATGCTTAAGTAAATTAAAGCAACTAAATGACACAGTTATTTTTTACTTTTTAGTGCGATTTGAGTCGGTTCTAGTTTTTGTTAAAAAATTTTATTTCTTACTATTTAGTAATTTATCGCCACGTAACGTACTCGTACTATACTGTCATAGTATATTATATGGCACTAGTAGCCAAAAAGCTACCGATACCGAGACAAAAACCGAAATCGCTGTAAGCGTGCCTCCAAAATTTGAAGAGTTCCTTCAATTTCCCAGGATATCATCATCCGATCCTAACATGATGACAATGGGACCACCTTGGAAGTATCCCCTTTCTAATAAAAAAAGAATTATCAAAATCGGAAAACTCTGTAAAAAGTTATATATATATATACATATATATATATATATATATATATATATATATATATATATATATATATATATATATATATATGCGTGGTCATACATTATACGTGTCGAATTGACAACCTCCTTCGGTTTTTTCCGTCGGTTAAAAAACCACAAATAGTCTAAGATGTCTAAAGAGTAAACATGTAACGAGTTTAAAAATCATTTTTTTCATTCTCTGTTGTTATTTACGTAATTTCGAAAAAATAAGTTGTTTTAATTATATCGTAAGTGGCCTGATATTTAAAACTAGTTTCACAGTTCGCACCAGCAAAAACCTATTATGTAAAACGTGCCCTTTTTAGGGATAAAGGTGTGCGCCCACATGTCTCTTTTTACTGTGGTAAGCTTATGTAATTTATAGCAAAAGGTGTTACATAAAAATGTAATTATCTAAGTACGCAGTCAATATTTATAACTAGCCGTGCCTCGCGGTTACACTCGGAATAATTATCACATATAAAGCCTTATATTAGTTAGGTAGCAATTGTACCTTTCCTCAATTAATGGATACAGACATACCCAACATCAAGCCTCATTCCCATAGGCGTAGGCAGAGACTATTTCCTGCCATTTGTCACGGATCTTGCCTTAAAGTTACTACGCATAAATTGTCCATCTTCTTTCCTCAAGGTCCCATTTATGTTTGAAAGAAATTCATGAAAATTAGTCAAGCAGCTTAAGGTTGCAATGGTATCGAACAGATAACCTTATCTACTAATTTTGCGAAAGTTTGTACTCGTATATATATGTATGGACGGATGTTTGTTAGGGCTAACGCTAAAACACGGGCGGGTGCAGGCGTGCGCGCACGCGGCGGGCGACTGCCGCGGGCAAATCCGCGAGCGGGCACCCGTCGCGTGCGCCTGTCTCAGTTAGCGCTGCTAGTATAATTTTGATGTTGAACGTGTACAGTTGTGTGGAATTACCATGGATTATTTACTAATTTATTATTTGGCAAAAACACGTCAACGAAAACAACTTCGACTGCATAACCTGTTCTTGATAAGTAGGTTACTCAGCGGAGAATTCGACAATTCATTCGCCATATTCCATAATATTGGCCGAAATTGCACCTCAATTATTACGCGCTTTGTATCAATGTTCATCATTGTACCTAGCCTCCGACGCGTGTGACCGTGGCATCTAGCGGCGCTCATCGGATTTGTAGAAACAAACCCGCTCGCGTGTGCCCATCGCGGGTGCCCGCACCGTGTGCCCGCCGCCCGCCGCGCGGGTGACAATCCGCCACCCGCGCCCGCGCTCTGTCGCACGCGCCTGCGCTGTACATACTATTTTTCATTATACACCCGCAAGCGTGCACCCGCGCGAGTTTTAGCGTTAGCCCTTACTCTTTCACGTTTCAAAAACTACAGAATGGTTTTTATGTAACTTCACAATAATATAGCTTACATATCAGAATAACACACAGGCCAAATTTAATCCCGAAATTCCCACGGGAACGAGGACGGACGAAACCGCGGGCGCCCTCGAGTTATATATATTACTACTAAAGTAATAACATGGGCAAATGTCTCACAAGTATGTAAAGTATGGTAATTTAAGTAGGTATGTAAAGTATAAAAAAACTGCATAATAGTGAAAATTACATCAAGTTATGCGACCTTTTGTCTGTAGCAAGATGGTAGCAATATGACATTTCATTAATTGTACTTAATTTGTTTTGTTACCAGTTATTGCACTGGGCTAAAAATAAATATTGCGTTTATTTCAGTTTGTTTTAATTTAATTATTTATCATAATTTCATTTTTTTTAATTTAATGAAATCTAGTCAAGGCTTTAACTATGGAAGTATGTTTACTTCCATAGTTAAAGTCTTGACCAGATTTCATTAAATTTGAAAGATTATGGACAGAAAACAATTTCAATATACATTGAATATACAAGTATAACAAAACGGAGCCCTAGTTTAATTTAGGAACTCTATACGTAGACGTTAGTAAAATCGCTTTCCGAGGGTAGTTGATAAAATACACGTGTCTGAAACGTTGCTAAGAAAAATCCCTTCTAAGAAACTCGCCGAGACGCGCGCGGGTTGCATTAATATGTAACGAAACACATCTGGTAAACGTTTATTTAAATTTGCAAAGTCAACGTCATTTACATGAAAATATATTCCTAAAAATATCTCTTAATACCAATGATTATTATTAATTCATTGCTTAATAGAGAATAGAGTCAAATATTGTTAAAATATAAAAAATACATAGCTTGATTATAAAGCCAACCAGGAGTTAGAAAGAGAGAGATGTTTCATGTCTAGAAAAAATGAGCTTCCTAGGTAGAATCCTAAGAGAGATATGAGAACTTCTAGCACTTGCTTAAAACTTTGAGGTGGTAACCCTAGCTAGACTTGCACGAAAGTTGCCTACGAAGCTAACGTCCTCGTAGTCATGTGTTTATAGACAGCAGCTAGGGTCATGCAATTCATTTTTATAAATAAATATATTTTATAATTAATTTTATACATATTTATGTTAACATGATCGAAAAATATCAATACGTTTCGGGACGTTATACCATTTACCCAGGTTGCTAAATTAATTACTTTTGAATAACCAAGTATTTTTATTAAACGTAAAGTATACTTTTACTAAGAAACTCTTCCGGGTGTGTTATATTGAAATGTAACAAGAAATGGCGTCCAGTAAACGTTCATTTATAATTGCAAAGTCCACGCCTGTTGCATTATAGAAATCGCCCGCAAAATTGCAGATTGAATAAATTTCGAAAAAATGACTCCCAGTTTGATTTGAAAAAACAATATATAGGTCAGTCAAATGTTTTCCGAGGTTAGTTTATAATATAATCCCTTCTAATAAACTCCCTGGGCGGGCGCTCGTCGACGACAACTGGTAAACCTTTATTTAAAATTGCAAAGTCCACGTCATTTTCATGAATGTATTCACCTGCACGTTTTTAGATGTTATTGATTTCGATTAAATATAAAAAAAGACGTGTGGCACTCGGAGACTGCCGCGGAAAAGCAATATATGCATAGCATTTTTTATCAACTTATGTTTACCTACCGACGTCATCGGGACCTTGACCTAGCGGTAAGGCGCTCTAAGTGCCCAGATTGCCAGAGAGAAGCGGGTTCGAATCCCGTCGGTTCGGCAATTTTTTTTTCAAGCGTGATATTTCAAAAAGTCATTAAAAGTTCTGGTATTTATCGATAGATGGAAAAACTAAAAAGTAACCGTTTAGGTTTTTTCATTACGGAATTTCTGGATTCGGTCTCCATGCTCAAGGCCCGCGATAGAAGCTATGCAATAACTTAAAAATATATTTAGATAAAAATGAATTCTAGTTTAATTAAAAATGTCTATAGATGCTATCCAAATCGTTTCCTGAGGGTACTTTATAAAATAAACCGTGTTGAATCTTCGCTAAGAAACTCCTGCAGACGGGCGCGCTTACATTAATATGTAACGAGACACGACGTCTCGTAAACGTTTATTTAAAATTGCAAAGTCCACGCCATTTACATGAAAGGACTCGCCTGCGATTTCAACGGAGGAATCGGAATGCCAATTACTTGCATTGTACGTAGTCTTCAAAGGGTCAGATTTTCTTTGCCAAAGACTTCATTCACACCTACAGACGTTTGAGAGACTTCCATTACTTTGCCGCTGCATATTTCAATAAAGTTTCGTTAACTTCAGGAAAATGTTATGCAAAAAACATGACATTATTCATTTATTTGATAAAAAGTAAAAAAAACTACCCAGCTATTTAATAATATTAAAGGTATTGGGTCTGTGGTTTCAATGAAACTGAACAGTTGTAATTTCGTGTATGTTTACAATTTAAATCGGACCAGCAAATTTTATTATTTTCGGCAACAACAGTTTTATTAGCATCAAAGCTGAAAATGAGAAAAAGCTTTTATATTTTATACATCATACTTTAATATTTTTTAAAAGATTTCTAAATAGAAATATTAATAAAACGAAAATATACAATATCACAGAAGATATATTTCTCTTAAACAGTTTTAAAAAATTTTCTAAAACGCACAACTGCTTAAAACTGTTTTACGATTTCTAAAACTGTTCGTCACATTTAGATAAAATTTTTTATTGTTTCTCTCGCTACAAGTTAACCCTTGACTGCAGTTACACTTGATTGTAAGTGACGGTGCAATCTCAGATGGGAGCGGGCTAACTTGTTAGGAGTAGGATGAAATGTAGATACATCATTTTTGGTGTCATAGTACCGGAACGCAATACGTCTTTGTCAACATAACTAGCCATGGCCAAAGCCTCCCACTAGCCTGGCCGCAGAAATCTACATAATGTTCTCTTTAAATATTAAATGTTTTATATGTGTTGTCTTTCATTATCTACAAAAGAACATTAATTTTCATTCGCACCTAGAGCATTTATTATACTGCCTCAAACACGTTCCTTACGCGATGCAATTACGTTTTAAGCCGGAATTTCAATAAACTTTTGTAAAAGGCAAGAAAACTTTAGTCATATTTTAATAATACTCCTGGTAATCCTTTCAAACGAACGTAAAGAATTTCCATAAGCATATTTTAACAGGTAATTTAATGAAAAATGGAAAAAAGACAGTGTAGATACCTAGCGACAGCCTCCGTGACGCAGTGGTATGTCCTGGATCCGATTCCCGGCGGGGCAGATTGAGATTTACTTAATTTGTCTTGGGCTGGTGGGAGGCTTTCGCCGTGGCTAGTTACCACCCTACCGACAAAGACGTACCGCCAAGCGATTTAGCGTTCCGGTACGATGTCGTGTACAAACCGAAAGGGGTGTGGATTTTTATCCTATTCCTAACAAATTAGCCGGCTTCCGTTTTAGATTGCATCATCACTTAACATCAACTGTGATAGCAGTCAATGGATTGCAATAAAAAAAAAACAGAAAACAAAGTCTTTCGGAAAATAATACTCTACGTAATTTTCAAACGACTTCAAAAACGGAGTTAAAAATTAAAAAAATAATTTGACCGTGTATATATTTTGTAAGCTAGTCAAATTGCAAGCTTAAACTAACTCGGTATATATTACAGAAGCCTTGTCAATAAATTCATTAGTATTCCATGGATAGCTTCAAATCAATTCGCATATATATTCTGAGAATACGTAAAGGTATTTGAACATATTATTTGCGAATGTTACACGAAAGCAAATGGATCTTACTGTTCATAACTACAGTTATAGCTTCAAAGGCTACACGTTAATATCGTGAATAATTATTGTCGCATGGGGCATACGAAGTCGAAGTGTCGAAGTGGCAATGGGCGGGGCACGTTATTCGAACAGCTGATTGACGTTGGGGGCCCAAGGTGCTAGATTGGCGACCCCGCACCGGAAAGCGCAGTGTTGGTCGACACACCACCAAGTGGACTGACGACATCAAACGTGTCGCAGGGAGCCGCTGGCAACTCCTAACAAGTTAACCCGCTTCCATCTTAGACTGCATCATCACTTAACATAAGGTGTGAGTCAAGGGCCAACTTGTAGTCGATAAAAAAAAACAGGCGGCTCGGGATCGTTGTGTTTGGAAGTCCCTAAAAAGGCATATGTACCGGCTGATAATGATGATGATGATGATGATGATGATGATGATGATGATGATGATTATGACGATAATGATATTTTATGAAGGCGATAGTTTGTATGTACCTAAGGCTGGATTGTTACTCTTTCGCGCTAGAACTACACAATGGATTTTAATGAAACTGCACAATAATAAAGCTTAAATAACAGAATAACACATAGGCCATATTTTATCCCAAAATTCCTACAGGAACGAGAACTACATGGGTAAATCCGCGGGCGTCCTCTAGTCGTTTGGAAGAGGTTTCCGATGATTTAAAAAAAAATTTTTTGAGGTCAGTTAAAAAGGAATGTAAACCTATAGTAAAGTCAAATCCGTTTTCTAGTCCCTTTCTACTACTCCTGGGACCTGAGTGATTAATCTGTTACAGCTCTCTTAACCATTAGGCTATTGAAGATTATGGAAAACATTGAAGATAGAATAAAAAATCCCCAAGGAGTACTTCGCCTTAAATAAGGCACAATAATCGCACGCATAGTCCTCAGGGAAACAGGTTGATTCAAGATGTTTTTCTTCTAAATAGAAAAATAATCCATCTCGTCCTACACTTGGAGCAGGAATGTAGTTGGAATGGAAGCCCCGGGGAGCACTTCCTTTTAAATAAGGTTAGATAAAGCCTCGTATTCACTGCCATACATCATGTATTAACTAAATATTTATAAAGTCTCTCTGAAGTCAAAAACCTTCGGTAACTTGATACTCTTTTTTTTTAATAACTACATGTTACCCTTTGACTGCTATCACACCTGATGTTAAGTGATGATGGAAGCGGGCTAACTTGTTAGGAGTAGGATGAAAATCCACACTCCTATCGATTTCTACACGACATCGTACCGGAACGCTAAATCGCTTGGCGGTACGTCTTTGTCGGAAGGGTGGTAACTAGCCACGGCAAAAGCCTACCATCAGCCAGACCGAGACAAATTAAGAAAAAATCTCAATCTGCCCCGCCGGGAATCGAACCCAGGACCTCCGCCTTATAAATCCACCACTGCACCACGGAGGTCGTATTATGAAATAATGTTTGTCTGTCTGTCTAAACGCGATAAAATTGACAATCAATAAACAGATTTTCATACCGCTTTCACCAGTGATTCAGAAATTCAGAAAGCGAATAAAGTACGATATTATGATTATAATGTTTTATTTATTAACAATCACTATCAGATGATGATGATAGCGACCGGGACTGAGGCCTAACGTGGTCTCAGAGGCACGGGGGTGTAACACCATCCACTTCTCGACTTGAAATGATCTGAAAATTTTTAAGAAGAATGAAATGCTCAGAATGATTCCGTGACCCGACCCGGTATTCAAACCCAGGACCTCGTAATCGACGCAACATACGCTAACTACTAAATCAACGAGGCAAGTAAACAAATACAATATATATCTATTTTTAGCAACAGCATTAGAAGAGGTCAAAAGGCACAAGCAACAAAAGAACATTAATCAAAATATCAAAACATTATAATTACAAACTTTCTTAAATCAAATCAAATGAAATCAAATCTTACACTAAACACTATTTGAATTTAGTTTTAAGATCAAATAAGGCAGCATTTCTGGCTATGCTAGAACTGGAATTGATAATGTCCGCAATTTAATAAACCATCCTTTATATAGGCCAAAAACGCCGCAGAGTACATTATTTTTTTAATATTTTCGTCTCTAGGCTCTAGCCTTTTAAAGCGCAGGTTTCAATGCTGCTAACACTATATAAATCCACTTTTGTCTCTCCACTACGTATTAACAGACTTCACTTCAAATGTAACTCCAATTTAAAAAAAAATCCGACTTGAAAAAAAAAATTTCAACTTGAATGCTGACTGGGAACTTTACATAGCACTTTTACTTTTAGCATGCGGCAGATCTAAATGTATTTTTACAAGATTAAAGTAAGCTAAATTATTTTCTGGAATGAAAATTAAAAAAATATAAATACACTAATACTTTCAAAGGAAAACCGTAAAACGGATTACTAGGTTTTAAATTTCGCGGACATACAAAATGTAGAATACTTTTAACGTGAAACATTTTTAAGTCGGTTAAAAATATAAGAAATTCATGGAAAAGCGCTGAATGTACGCGGTCAAAGAACTCCTCCATACTCCGTACGGCAGTGCAGTAAATAAACTACCCACATGCCCTTATGCGCCTTAGGATTCATTGCGGACGATGCATTCAATAAACTGGCCGGCCGCCACTCACACCGTCGCGGCAATTCCATTACTGTTAGGATATTTTCAATTTGACCATACTTAAAATTGTATTATTATTTATGTCTGTTTACAGTTCAAAAACAAATTATTTTATTTCTAGTCGGGTTTCTTTTAGTAGCACTTTGAAACGTCATTTTAAACTATTATTTAAAAGTAATGGTCATATTTCGAACACATATAAAATATCACAGGACAAGTAAAGAAATAAATCGGAATCTTACTTATTTATTGCTTTATCTACACATTACTAATAACTTTGTGACCCTGCTTCTGCGTCCTAGGCTGTGGGTTCGATCCCCACGTCTGGAAAATGTTTGTGTGATGAGCATGGATATTTTCCAGTGTCTGGGTGTTTATCTATATTTTATAAGTATTTATGTATAATATATATAAAATATTCATCAGTTATCATAGTTCCCATAACACAAGCTACCTACGTTTACTTTGGGGCTATATAGAGATGTGTGTAATTGGCCTATAATATTTATTTATTTATTATTTAACTGTTTCTGACAAAAGCTTAAATATATGTACAGACAGATATTAAGAGATTTAGATTATTAAGGTAAACAAATAACAAAACAAAAATTGAGATATTTATTTTTATATGACAGACACATTCAGAACTTCAAATCAAATTTAGAATTTTTTTGCGTTACGAAAACATTCAAAATTTCCACAGAAAAAGTTTTACAATGGAACACGTCGGTTATAAATTATTTTTTACTAGTTAAAAAAAATGAAATACCTCTCAATAAACTTAAAGATATGTACTACATTTATTCTGATACAAATTATAATATATTGCAAAACATAAAACCTACCCACACATACTTTCGTTATTGTGATATCTATTTCACAAGCATATCGACTGACTGTTACACCGAAGTGTAACGAATGCGAGCAATTTAAACAAACAAGTTAACTTTGTAATAACTTGCCAAGTACTTTTTCTTGAAGTAGCTTAAATTGATTTTTGGATTTTTAGAGTAGAGATAAAGTAGACAGACTCACAGGGTCACAGGCACCTCATGCAGCAAGGAAAACAATATAACGTTTTTTTCTAACGGTCATCATCACCATATCAGAATTGCATCCGATGGACATCCACTGTCCATCGGTAGCAGTTTATTGGGTACTACAACCTATGCTCTCCAGCACCATTTTACAAGGTAAATATCGATAAGCTCTCTTATTCTGTAACTAACTCTATCCCTCTTTGTCTATAGGGTCGCATTAGACGCAAAAAAAGATACGAATTCGTTAATCACAGTTAAGTTTGTTATATTCCTTACAGAATAGCCCCTCTAGTCGGCTTATCAAGTTTGTAAAGTGAGGCTGATCTCTCAGAGAGTGACTCGAGATCGTACTCACTAACTATGTCGTGACGGACAAAGTGACGAATAATCGCTGGACGACAGTCGTCTCTAGCTGTTTCCATTATCATCATTTTCAGCCTATTAACGGCCCACTACAGGGCCAGGCCGCCCTCCTTATAGGAGAGGGGATGTAGAGCGTAGACCCACCACGTTGCTCCAATGCGGGTTGGCGGGCTTAGGGTGATGTTTCATTTATTAACGATCACTATCAGATGTTGATGACAGTGACCGGGACCGACGGCGTAACGTGCTCTCCGAGACACGGGGGTGTAACACCACCAACTTCCCGACTCCGGGCTTGGAATGTACTGAGAATTTCATAGAAGAATGAAAACTCAGAAATATTCCGTGACCCGACCCAGGATTCGAACCCAGGACCTTGTGATCGAAGCCTGATAGGCTAACCACTAGACCAACGAGGCAGTTTCCATTATAATGACTATTAATCGTCGTGTACCGCCGTTTGGCATGTTTACCGTCGAAGGACAGATAGACACAACAGGATTTGTCTTTTCGGTTAATTGTGACGAATTTTTACCATTTTGCGACTGTCGTGCTAGCCGTTCCTAATGTTACGATAATTTGTCGTCATGGCAAAAATGAACACATAGGCGATAGTTATTCGTGCCGTTTTATATGGGAACACCTTCATTTAAATATTACAAGCTACGACACTTCAAACAGCACGACAATATGTCATCACATTGTAGAAACGCCCTAACTATTATAAAATTATTTGTAATATTCCATTGACATATTAATACTATGTTTTATAAACAAATGAATAAATATTATAGTCTTATCGACAATTACAACGCTATATTGCATCAAAGTAAGCTTAGGTAGCTTGTCTTATTTGGGTACTATATGTTATATTTACAACAAATTAATTATATTTTATATATATTATACATAAATAATAATTGTTGTAATTATCTTATAATATATAATATAATTTATTACAAACCAAATCCAGTAATGTACAAAATTATATGCCACTCGACATAGTTCTTTACTTTGAAATTTTAAGTTCTCGTATTTTCCTCTTTTTAATTACACTGAAAACATATGTTCATCACACAAATACTGTTCCTAATTTCATGTATTTCTGACTGGGAATCAAATTAATAGCCTAGGTAAAAGTTATTTGATTAATATTCATAACATAAAAAATAAAAGTTGACATAAAAATAAAAATTTTCTCATTCAAAAATTAAGTAATTAAATAATTCAAATGTTAAACAACAAAATTCGCAGGGTCACTACTCACTTAATTAGATAAACATATTGCACCTTCACTCTACCGTCATGGGAAAAATGAACACATTTGGTGCGATAGTTTATTAAAATTTTAATAAAATAGCCTGTTTCTAAGCAAAATAATACTTTAAAATCATCGTACGTTTTACTACGGAAACACCTTCATTTAAATATACAATTAGCTATACATTCTCACATTGTGAATTGCGATTGGATCTCATTTCGCGTTTTGGCTTACTTTTGGTTCGGACACTTTTTATCGCTGACCCGAAGTCCATAGTATTAATATGTCAATGTAATATTCGATCAAAACAATAAATAAAGCAAACGAAATATAAACTTATTATAAAAACAAATAAATCTCTGTCAACTACTGGGCAATAAATCTAAAGTAAATTAAGAAACGGTGTAAAGAAAACACGTATTAAGAATGGCGCTGTCTAGATTGTTGTTCCCGTTCCGATCGGCTAAATTATTGCCCCCACACATAAAGACCGGATTACACATGCCAGTAAAAGAGATGATCAGCTTGCATACAAGTTAATGACACATGCAAGTTACTAGCACATAGTGAATACCAGAACCTAGCATGCCATACACATGCCAGTAAATACTGGTATACTGGTAAGCTGGTACGCCAAATACTAGCACCGTGATTTTCTAAAAAGATTGCGTACCGTAACAGTGATGCGCGAGTTGTTTCTCGTCCAACTTACCCTCAAGAAAAAAAATATCAAACGCCTTGCGATCTACTTGGTATGCTTTGTTCTGGTACGTGAGCTACTAGCAGAATTTCGATACATAAGCTAATAGCTTATTTTTGCTTTTAACTGGCATGCTTTTATGCGAGTGCTACTTGCACAAAAGCATGCCAGTTAAAAGCAAGTGTATTATCTGGAAGTATCAAAATCGCCGAGAAATCAAATTATGTACTATCTACTGGCTAGGCCATAAGTATACCAATTAGCGTATACCCAGTTGGTGGCATTTGCAAGCTTGCATGCTAGTGTGCCAGCAACAGACATGTGTATTCCCGCCTTAACATCCCTACTCTTTTAACGAGCTAACTACTCTACAGAACATGCACGGGCTCGCTGAGCAAGTTCTGTATAAATAACAAGTTTCTGTTTGAGTTCTGACTCTACTTTTGAAGTAAATACAATTAGTAACTGACTTGTGCAACAGTAAAACCGATCTCTAACAGATTTTATATGACACTAGAGGACGCCCGCGGTTATACCCGCGTAGCTGTCGTTCCTTTGGGATCTTTAAGGAAAAAATGTGGCCTATTTGTTTTTTCGCTGGAATATCCTAATACCCTTTCTACGGGGAGGATATCCGTTTATGCCAACTCTTACCAACTTATAAAACCCCACGGTATTCCTACTCATCGCGTGAAAATTGGACCACGGGAACGAAAAGCCGCTTCCGAGATATAAAAATGCCAACATCACGCGGTATTCCCAGGCGGTCACCCATCCAAGTACCGCGCCCGATGTTGCTTAACTTCGGTGATCGGACGAGAACCGGTGTATTCAACCTGCTATGGAGTTGACATTTGTTAATCACCCTGGATTATCCCTATACCGTTTATAATTTAAGGATACCCTTTTATCAGCCAACTCTATACCAAATTTAATTAAAACCGCTCCAGCCGTTTAGTCGCAAAGAAGTAATAAACATTGTGACCACCACCAAATGGACCGATTATGATGCTTTTTTTTTTATTAAAAACTGACATCTATTCGCTGGGGTTTTCTTTAGTTTACATTCGTTGCTCGACGAACTAGAAGCATGAACTCAAACTACTGAGATGCGACGAACATGCGTCATTCGGCGAAACCCATACGTCAGGATGCAACGGCCTCGCTTCCTTTTGATGGCAGTGGCACAATTAGGTGAGCAATGCATTTATAAGACGCAGAGCCTGGGTTTCAATATCGACTGGACCGCTTAAGAGTTTCTAAAATTGATCCAGGTATGGCTAAATGGCGGCTAGTTACCGACAAAGACGTACCGCCAAGCCACAGCCTTTCAATGCGATGTCGTGTAGAAACCAAAAGGAGTGTGAATTTCATCTTACTCTCAATAAGTTAGGCAAGTGTGCACAAGGTTTCGGTTATCATAACCAACGGTTAACATAAGCTAAACGTAAAATTTACTGTTCACAACTCGTACACCGGTTAAGGACGTAAGCTCGGTTAAGATAACCGCCCGGTTTATGTCCTTATCCGGCGTACGGGTTTATTATAAATTGTAAATTTATAGTAAGGTTATGTTAACCGTTGGTTATGATAACCGAAATGGTGCACACAGGCCTTAGTGCGCTTCCACCTTTTGCATCATCACTCACCCCTGATGGTAAGTGATGATGCAAAACGATTACAGGTATGAAAAAAATATTATTATAAAAACAAAAAACCCGACTGCTTAGAAGTTACGAACTGAAAAGAGAAAAACAAGGATCACTATATCTGTACAAAATTCTAAATACTTTATGGTGCTGCAAACAGGGACAAAATACTTTAACCTGCGGGGAAAGAAAGATCTACCAAAACTACGTTTGTTCCCGCCTGCAGTAATATGAACATGATATGATATTTATATTTTTGGAATGGTCTTTTTACGATCTTTCAATTGGTACCCATATAGCTAAGATATAAGAAAAAAATACACACATCCCCCCCTTTTTCCCCCATTTATAGTCGCCATTTTGAAAATTTATATAGCCTATGTCACTACCACAATTTTGACAAATTCAACGACACCTCACATGTCAAAATCCGTTCAGCTGTTTAGGCTGTAGCGCGTGCCGAAGAAATGGACATACATACATACATACTTAAGAATTACTTATATCGGACCTGTAGTTGGAGGCATATATCTCCGGAACTACAGGTCCGATTTAAGTAATTCTTTCTTTTATTCATTACAAGTTAGCCCGTACCTAACTGTAATCATACCTGATGGTAAGTGACCAAATATAAATACATACATACATACACTTTTGAAATTTGGCACATTTGGCCAGACGCTGATATAGACTAACATATGCGAAAACTGGTCAGTTAGATATATTACATATATACGGGTCGAATTAATAACCTCCTTTTTTTGAAGTCAGTTAAAAACTCTGTTTCTACATTTAGGTATAGAACACAGTCCATCGTGTAGCCCGTGTCACGTCTACACATAGTCATCATACCTTCAACGAAATGCCGAAACACGTATGAAATATGGAGGCTTCGAGGAATGGGACGTGTTTGAACGATTGATGGAACTAAGGCGTGTTCATACTGAAGCTAGCATAGAGCACGCTCCCTAAAATTTTAGTTGTGGAATTTAAAGAAACTTGTAACACATTGTATTTGGGTATATGCCTCATTGAGTATTCTTATCACCTGAGAGCCTATAGGATACGCCGACTAACTAAGTCATAAACTTGTAATTAAAGTTTTGAGGATTCCAAAAATGCTTTAATCTGAGAAGAGCTCAACCAGCCAGAAACAATGAAGTAGTTGACGGTCCCCGTGGCGTGGTATGCGTGGTGGATTTATAAGACATAGGTTTTGGATTCGACTCCCGGCAGGGCTGATTGAGATTTTCTGAATTGGTCCAGTTCTGGCTGGTGGGAGGCCTCGGCCGTGGCTAGTTACACTCTACCAACAAAGACGTGCCGCTAAGCGATTTGGCGTCTCGATACGATGTCGTGTACAAGAGGTGTGGAAATTATTCTACTTCAAACAAGTATATTTTGTGTATATTTTATTTTTTTTATGTATGACCACCGATAACTTTTTACAGACTTGTCTGATTTTGATAATTCTTTTTTATTAGAAAGGGCACACTTCCAATATGGTCCCATAGTCATGTTTGGATCTGATGATGATATCCTGGGAAAATTGAAGGAACTCTTCAAATTTTATAGGCACTCTTGCAGCGATTTCGGTTTTAGTGTAAGTATCGGTAGCTTTTTGGCTACAAGTGTCGTATAATATACAATGACAGTATAGTACGAGTACGTTACGTGGCAATAAATCACTAAAAAGTAAGAAATAAAAATTTTTTTTATTTGTTTTTTGTTGACAAAAAAAATAGAACCTAAAAAGTAAAAAAATAACTGTGTTATTTAGTTGCTTTTTAAGTTTATATTTAAGAACATTACAAGAACCCACAAACTGCTTTACTAGGTTAAATAAATGTTCCTTTATAACACAGTTATTTTTTACTTTTTAGTGCGTTTTGAGTCGGTCTATTTTTTGTTAAAAATTTTTTATAGATTACACCATCACTTACCGTTAGGTGTAATTGCAGGTAAGGACAGATTCGTCATGAATAAAAGAACGTTATGAAAAAATTACATGATAACTATAAAAAGTTTCGGTGTAAAATAAAGCATTTTATTTCACAACGAAACCCTAAAATTATTAAGCCATATTGAATATGGAGGCTTCGACATGTAATGATCGATCGACTTACTTTGAATATGAAAAACTAAATGGTAATAAGTGATCGGTGTTAAAAATAATCCATTTAGTTTTTGTTTAAACAGCCTACACTCGAGTAACTGATTGAGGCAACCTTGGTGACAAGGCTGAGATATTTTAACAGGTTTGCTTAAGGCTGATTACTTTTTTTTATAATTTTGCATAACCTACTTGGTAATGTACACTTGGTAATGTTACAAAAAAAATTTTATTGATATGAAATATCGGAATAGATGCTTGAAATTTTTGCAAGAACAGTTCAGATCTTTCTAAGGATCTATTTTTAATGATTACTATCAGATATTGATGAGAATAAAAGGAACCAACGGCTTAACGTACTCTCCGAACACACGAAGGTATAACACGACCTACTTCCCGATTCCAGGTTTAGAATTTACTGATTCTGAGATGAAAAAAGTCAGAATAATTCCACAACCCGACCCAGAACACGGACCTTTTTATCTCGTGATATGCCTATCACACAAGCGATTTAGCGTTTTGGTACGATGTCGTGCAGAAACCGAAAGGGGTCTGGATTTTCATCCTATTTCTATCAAGTTAGCCCGTTTCCATCTTAGATTGCAACATCACTTAACATCAGGTGTGATTGCAGTCAAGGGCTAACTTGTAATGAATCATCATTATCATTATCATTATCATTATCAATCTATTAACGGTCCACTTCAGGGCCAGGCCTCCCTCCTTACGGGAGAGGGGATATGGAGCGTACACCCACCACGCTGCTCCAATGCGGGTTGGCGGGCTTAGGGTGATAATGTTTCATTTATTAACAATCACAATCAGATGTTGATGATAGTGACCGGGACCGACGGCTTAACGTGCTCTCCGAGGCACGGGGGTGTAACACCACCAACTTCCAGACTCCGGGCTTGGAATGTACTAAACATTTCATAGAAGAATAAAAAAGCTCAGAATTATTCCATGACCCGACCTAGGAATCGAACCCAGGACCTTGTGATCGAAGCCACATAGGCTAACCACTAGACCGACGAGGCAGTGTAATGAATAAAACTTATTAAATTTATATTTTTCTGGTCGGGCTATACCTAATAATAGTGTGGTGTGTATCATTGTGATGTTCTCATTATGACATAACACGTGTCTCGGTCGCCTGCTGTTTGTGTTGAGATTATTTCGATCTTATCTCCCGCGTCCTCAGATGTGGTCACGTGTGTAATTATGTCACTTCACGGTTTGCTATTATTATCTGTCAGACTACTGTATCTCTGTGTGATCCATAGATTAAAGACAACTAGATAGAGTCATAACGAGGCTGTTGGTGAGAGCGAAACAGACTTATTGACATGACCTGTCAACATTTAAAGTACATCAAGAACGTTATGTTTTAAAATATCAGTGATTCGTATTATTATTTGTCAAGATGAGTTTGTAAACAAATAATATCTGAAATTTGCTATAAAATAAATTTCTAACTTAAATAATATTAATTGAAGTTTATGCCTACTTACGTTAAACGTAATTCCTTCGGTGGGTTGTTATGTTCGCTGCAACTGTTGCAGCGAAAAGATTACAACCCAAGAGATAACGTTTAAATTAATATAGTAACCGTAAAGTTATATTATTTATCAGCAAATTTAATAAAAAGTTATTATTTGCAAATTTATGTACCTTGTCTGTCACAAACTCACTCTTACAAACAATAAAAATCGAATTTACTGAAAGGGACAAAAAATAATCTTGTATCACTTTCTTATAAAGGTCGAATGTCATGTCAATAAGGCTGTTTGCTCTCCTACAGCCGCGTTATGGCTCCATCTAGTTGTCTTTAATCTATGGCGTGATATAATCAGAATCGCGGAAGAACTAAAGTAACTGACATAGCTGAGTGGCCATAATGTCATATTTTGGACAGCCACAGTGGAGATTATTTCGATCTTATCTCCCGCGTTTTCTGCTGTGGTCATTTGAGAAAATATGTCATTCCACTTTAAACTGTTATATCTATGTGATCGAAATAGAAACCTCACAACGGAAAGCGTAGTTTTGACCCTCCATTGGGTGGGCCTCATAAGAAGAAATTACAGAAAATAAAAGTATTATTAGAGACAATGGTGTAATGGCGGCATTATCACTAAGAGGGGTTTATTTATTAAGGTTACCAACAGGTTACAATTGGCATAAGTATAACAATAGTAAGATCTTAATAACTAAATGTTTAATTGTAAACCTACTTATTAGTAAACACAACATGCTAACTTAAAAATACTACAGTAGAAAGACAAACAAAAAGTAAACACAAACTAACAATAAAGTAGCAAACACAATTATAATTATAACCAAGACAAACCAATTTTAATTATAGCGAATATAGTATAAATAGTATAAAGTGATCTCATCTCTTCCAAGCTACCGTTATGTCTAAGGAGAATTGACGAAGAGAGAACAGGTGGTTGGCGCACAAATGACAATAACTAAATTTGAAAAATATTTGCGTTATTTATTTAATTTAATTTAGCCATATCTGTAACTCGGTTACATCCAAGTTTAAGAAAAGTTTATTTAACAACGTAGCAAAGCACTTTGTAGGTTTCAGGTAACGTATTTTAAGTAGAAATTACTTCATAGATTTGGTTAAGTAAATTAAAGTAAAAAAAAGACGCAATTATTTTTTTACTTTTAAGAGCGCTTTGAAGTCGGTTTTTTTTTGTTAAAATAAAAAAAAACATAATATAATTGATAACCTCCTCTCCTTTTTTGAAGTCAGTTACTAATGTATCTTACAGGATACAAAGCTATTTTGAGTATATTATATGAGTACATTCAATCTATTTTACGCACTTTACGAAGGTTTTTTTGACAGTCATTATGTAGTTATCGACTTTTCGAAGGCGATAAACTGTTGCCTGAACTCTTATAAACCCCAGTTTCTAATTACGGCATTGTCCATTTACAAAACATCCTTTACTAATCGCCCGTTAACAATCATAATGATAGGATACACAGTAGATTGAGACATCACTGTCGCCACTACCCACCTGGTGACCTTCTGAGCGCGTTAAACTTCCCACAGTTTCCGCCGCTTGCACATAATGGCTGGATAACGTAACCTCATTATACCCTCATCCCGCCTAGCAATTGTACTAGACAATGGAAACTACATGTAAAATTCAATTATGCTGTACTAATAGTTCTACTTGGCTAATAGTAGATGCCTCGTAGGTTCAGTGAAAAGTCCTGAGTTTGAGTTGTGGGTTGGGCTATTGAATGTATGTTTTTTATTTATTGCAAGAAATGCTCTGCCGTATCATCATCCAATATCATTGCATCAGCCGATGGATGTCTAAGACGCTTGTGGCCAGCGGCTCCCTGCGACACGTTTAATGTTGTTAGACCCAGCACTTGACTTGCACATTCTGGTGCGAGCGTGCGGGGCACCTTAGACCGTCAATAACCAACGTCCATCTGCTTTTCGAAACCCGCGGCCCGCCCGTTGCCGCTTCAATTCTGCGACTCGCTAAGATATGTCAGTTGCTTTACTTCTGTGGATCTCCTCATTTCTGATTTGATCACGTAGAAATACCTATCGAGGTCTCTTTCGCCCGCTGAGTGACTCTGAGCTAATAATACTTTTATTTTCTGTAATTTCTTGGAGTAATAAAGAGTTTATATTATTATTGTAAGGCATATCAATCGTTGTAATTATTTTCACGCACCTATTTTCTGTTATCAAATCGCACCTTGTTATTATCAACATTTGCTTCCATGTTATTGGTTGGTAGACATACTTATCGTGGCAATTAAACCACATACATTTGTCAATATCAACAGCTGATAACGGGTGTTAAGGAAAATTTCGTGTATTACTACACTAATGACTGATATTTAAAAAAAAGACGTGTGGCACTCGCAGACTGCCGCGGTAAAGCTATTGCATAGCATTTTTTATCAACTTATGTTTTTAATTTTCTTTTAAGCGTGATATTGCAAAAAGTCATTAATTTATAAAAAAAAATGACTTTTTGAAATATCACGCTTGAAAAAAAAAATAATTTCAGAACCGACGGGATTCGAACCCGTGTCTCTCTGGCAATCCGAACACTTAGAGCGCCTTACCGCTAAGCCACGTGCCGAAATTGTGCTTTTGATATTATGTTTTTGATACTCAAGGGGTGTTAGGCTTTTTCGTTACGGAATTTCTGTATTCGGTCTCCACGCTCAAGGCCCGCGATGAAAGCTATACAATAGCTTAAAAATTGCGAAATAACGAAAGAAGAACTAATCCGAGGAACTGCCTTTACTAATATTGTAAAGGCCAAAGCTTGTATGTATAGATAGATATTTGTTACTGTTTCAAGCAAAAACTACTGAATTAATTTTGATGAAACTTTACAATAAAACAGTTTACACATCAGAATAACACATACTAACTACTAATTTTTGCCTGCGTCGTTGGTCTAGTGGTTAGCGTGTCTGGCTTCGATCACGAGGTCCTGGGTTCGAATCCTGGGTCGGGTCACGGAATAATTCCGAGTTTTTCATTCTCCTATGAAATTCTCAGTACTTTTCAAGCCCGGAGTCGGGAAATTAGTGGTGTCACACCCCCGTGCCTCCGAGAGCACGTTAAGTCGTCGGTCCCGGTCACTGTCGTCAACATCTGATAGTGATCGTTTATAAATGAAACATTATCACCCTAAGCCCGCCAACCCGTATTGGAGCAGCGTGGTGGGTCTACGCTCCATATCCCCTCTCCTATAAGGGGGAAGGCCAGGCCCTGTAGTGTTAACTACTAATTTTAATCCCGAAGTTTTTACAGAAACGGGAACAACACGGGTGAAGCCGCGGGCGTCCTCTACAACCAGTGGCGTACACTTCATAAATGCATAAGCGTACTGCCTACCCTGAAGACATACTGTGAAGCAGTATTGTAGAAGGATTATTCCATTTCGTGTGGTTAGTAACTATATTGCCTACCCTAGTTAGAAACCTTGTGCACGCCACTGTCTATACTAAAGCCAAACTCCATTGAGAATGCTTGTCAACAAACAAATTAAAAATGAAGGTAGAAATCACTAGTCATTTTACAACTAATTTTTTTAATAAACTAGTTAATGACGAATTCATGACAATAAATTAGATCACGAAGCGTAAGACTAATTAATATATTCAATATCTTTTAAATAAGATTTTTTAAATTAACAAAACATAATTTTATATTTATTAGGCATGAAATATGTTGCATTTTCTACCTTCATTTTAAATTTGTTTGTTGACAAGCATTCTCAATCGAGTTTGGCTTGAGTATAGAACATAATATTAATGTTATGTTGTGTAGGTATAGAACATAGTACATTACACCGTCGCTACTCTGTCGAGTGTCACAGATCTGGTTAGTCTTTGTCTCAACGCTAACTGAATAAGCTCAGCGCAGACTCAGCGCCGTATAACGCAGAACACGCTACGATAACATTCTCACATAACATGATAAAATGAACAGAAACAGTCGCGTATGTGTTCGTACCTACATACTATTAGGATGCAAGTTCGTAGCCGAACACTGACGACACCTATCCGTTGCATGTCTTATATATGTCTCCGGAAAATAACGAAAACCGCAAATTTATAAAATTTCCTAGGAAATTTATAAACTTTCGTAGGATTCTAAACGACAGATAAATTGTATTATTTTACGCCCACATTTTGGTAGTTTGATAAACTTACCCTCTTCTACAACAAGATGCCCAATTCAGTTTTAGATCTGCCATTGCATAAGTTTAAACAATGTATTAAAACTCACTTACTGAGTCAAGGTTATACTATAGATGAATTTTTAAATGACAAAGAGGTTGAGAGGCAATTGGATCAGCTTTCAACTTCAAGTAGTAGAATAAATAATTTTATGTAACAATACAGTTAATATTGTAAAAATTAATAATTTTAAAAGAGCAACTGTTGAGTTTCTTGCCGGCTCTTCTCAACAGGACCTGCCTTCCGAGCCGGTGGTAGAGTCACTACAAATAGTCTAATTTGACGTTTCAAAAGTGCTTATAATTGGCCTACTTGAAATGAATGATTTTGAATTTGAATTTGATGCAAGTTCGTAGCCGAACACAGACGACACCTATCCGTTGCATGTGTTATATATGTCACCGGAAAATAGCGAGAACCGCAAATTTATAAATTTCCTAGGAAATTTATAAACTTTCGTAGGATTCTAAACGACAGATAAATGTCCGACATAAATGATCATGACATGATAAACTTACCGAACTCACGCGCTAAATAATAAGTAAGCAATAACTAAACGTCATGTGCGCTCTGATTGGTTGAATAAGTCACGTGATCCTTCTTCCTCTCAACCGCCATTGCACGCAACGAAACATTAACAAACCGGTTGTTTGTGTGTTTTTGTAGTATTTTATTTTTGTAAGGTTACTAAAATAGACCCGTAGTGAGAATTCTCGATACACAACACACATCTGTTGCTACAATTGTACCTAAGTCTATGGACAGCAGTATTGCCACTATCTTCATCGACCAATCAGATAGCAGTGTGTTATTTTCCGTATTTTTAAGAAGCGTAAAATTAAAAGCTCTTCTGTGATTGGTCGAACCGTTTAGAATCTTACGAATGGATATCCGTTAGTTTATACATTTACGACGACGTCGCAAATTGATAAATTTGGGCGTAAAATAATACGAATTATCTCTCGTTTAAAATTCTACGAAAGTTTATAAATATCCTGGGAAATTTATAAATTTTCGGATCTTGTTATCTTCCGGTGACATATACATATCTAAGCGTACCTACAGACGGCTGGAAGTGACTTTATTTTATCATCATCATCATCATCATCATCATCATCATCATCATCAGTCTATTAATGGCCCGCTACAGGACCAGGCCTCCCACCATGCAGGAGGCTCCATATCCCCTATATAGAGCATAGATCCACTAAAAAGCGGGCTTAGGGTAATAATCTTTCAGGTTATCAGGCGTTATCTAAATTTAAAAAAAAATAAAAAAAAAATAGAACCGACTCGAAACACTAAAAAGTAAAAAACAATTGCGTCATTTAGTTGCTTTAATTTACTTAAGAATATTTATGAAGTCGGTGCCAGCCATTTATTTAATGTAGTAAAGCAGTTTGTGGGTTCTAGGTAACGTCCTTAAAGTAGAAACCTTGGCTGGCACCGACTCATAGATATGCTTAAGTAAATTAAAGCAACTAAATGACGCAATTATTTTTTACTTTTTAGTGCGTTTTGAGTCGGTTCTATTTTTTGTTAAAAATTTTTATTTCTTACTTTTTAGTGATTTATCGAAACGTAACCTACTCGTACTATACTCTCATAGCATATTATACGACACTAGTAGCCGAAAAGCTACCGATACTCACACAAAAATCGAAATCGCTGCAAGTGTGCCTATAAAATTTGAAGAGTTCCTTCAATTTTCCCAGGATATCATCATCAGATCCTAACATGATGACTATGGGACCATCTTGGAAGTGTGCCCCTTCTAATAAAAAAAGAGTTATCAAAATCGGAAAACTGTAAAAAGTTATGCGTGGTCATACATAAAAAAATACGTGTCGAATTGAGAACTTCCCCCGTTTTTTTTGTCAGTTAAAAATATAATAAAAAATTGCTCTAATAGTTACAGCAAAAATTGCATGTGCAATTCATAAATGCATAAACGCACTGCCTACCCTGAGGACAAATTACGCACTAGTATTGGAAAAGATATTTTTTATTTCGTGTAGTTAGTACCTATAGTGCAGCACTTGCACCATGTGTGATAAACATGGCTCTGACATCATATGCTGAGAATATGACAAAGGCAGAATGGGACAAAGTAGAAGGTCTAAGGCACTCAAAAAAGTTCATGAGTAATATAAAGGCAGGTTTTCTAGCGAAGGTAAGTCAACTGAGCAGGAAACAGCTAAGGTATGCCATAGCAGCGTACACAGGCCATTATAGCACCAGGTCTATGCTCTGCAAAATAGGTATTTCTGAGGATCCTATCTGCAGGGCTTGTAATGAAGACACAGAGTCCATAGAACACATTTTGTGTGAATGTGACGGATTGGCTAGAAAGCGAATGGATCTCCTGGGGGTAGCCTATCCACTACCAGAAGATTACTGTGCCTCCAACCTAAGGGTAACCATCAAACTCTTAGAGTGGGTGTTTGAACTTATATAGGGGAGGTGAGGGCGGGGCGAGTACAAAAGATCCATAGAAGTCGAAGTGCATCCGCTACGGCGGGCCTCACCATACTAATAATAATAATAGTATAATAATATAATAATAATAACCTATAGTGCCTATCCTAGTTATAAAACTTGTGCACGCTTCTGGTAACACTGTAACACATCCTGGTGCAGGGTTGCCATTTCTGGAACTATGCACCACAACGCCCGACGGTTGGTTAAAAAAAATACCTACCTTTATTAATGATCACAGTTTCAGTAGCTGACACAGTAAATACGTTACGTCAGCTACAAAATGACAGGAGATTAAGAAAATTGCACAAACAGGCGCAACTGTTGGCAATGACTCATAACTACGAACAATACCGTCACTGATATACTAGTGAACGGTCTTACGGAGCGAAAATGTTAATATGCCGCGAAGGTTAGTACGATACCACCAAAAATGGTTATAAATTTACCATTTTTAATCGACGAAAAAAAACGGAGGAAGTTCTCAATTCGACACGTATATTTTTTTATGTATGATCACGCATAACAGAGTTGTCCGATTTTGATAATTCTTTTTTTATTAGACAAGGCACACTTCCAAGATGGTCCCATTGGCATCATGTTAGGATCTGATGATGATATCCTGGGAAAATTGAAGGAAATCTTAAAATGTTATAGGCACACTTGCAGTGATTTCGGTTTTTGTGTAAGTATCGGTAGCTTTTAAGAGCATATCTAGGAGTCGGTGCCAGCCAAGGTTACTACTTTAAGGACATTATCTAGAATCCACATACTGCTTTACTACGTTAAATAAATGTTCCTTAAACTTGCTGGCGAGTTCACAGATATGCTTAAGTAAATTAAAGCAACTGAATGACACAGTTATTTTTTACTTTTTAGTGCGTTTTCAGTCGGTCCTAATTTTTGTTAAAAATATTTTATGATGATTATTTTGTTTTGGTTGTAGCTGTAAGGTGATTACATAAAATCATACGTACGTACATAAGATCACGCCTTATTCCCAAAGATGTAGGCATAGACTACATCTTTCCATTTGCCACGGTCCTTGCATACTTCCTTAGCTTATTCAACTCGCATTAATCCTTACATACAAGTTCGTTGGTACACACTCTTGACCTGGCCATATTTTTTAAATTTGGTCCAGGAATATTCCTACCCTGCCTACCTAGCCCTTCCCTTCCAACATTCATTTCGATTCAATCTCAAATGTTTATCTTTGATTTAAATATTATAAAATATTTAGAGTAATTTTTTTTTATCGACTACAAGTTGGCCCTTGACTGCAATCACACCTGATATTAAGTGACGATGCAATCTAAGATGGAAGCGGGCTAACTTGTTAGGAGTAGGATGAAATCCACACCCCTTTCGGTTTCTATACGACATCGTACCGGAACGCTTAATCGCTTGGCGGTACGTCTTTGTCGGTAGGGTGGTAACTAGCCACGGCGAAAGCCTCCCACCAGCCAGACCTAGACAAATTAAGAAAAATCTCAATCTGCCTCGCCGGGAATCGAACCCAGGACCTCCGTCTCATAAATCCACCGCGCATACCACTGTGCCACGGAGGTCGTCAACATTAAATTAATGCTGATTACTAAAATCCCACAGAATACACACGTCAGTCTCATACATAAATACCACCCCTTTTTGCGTGGGAGGTTAAAATTGCAAACGACGCATCTACGCTTCTATAATCTTTTTACAACGGTATATCATTTGAAGGATGTATAGCGTGAGTTTAAGGAGAACAATCTTATCAACTTTCAACTCGAAATGATTCCCAAAAGACTAATTTACTAAATCAAGTTCGCTAACAAAAGAAATCACCGTATATTTCCCAAAAGAAATCTTCGCAAATTTTAATGGGTTGTTCAAAAGTTTTGATTATGTTTTGTTTTGTATACAGTAGATTAACTACATACAGTGGCTTAACTGTAACCATGTTCTTAGAACTCGACTGTGTGAGTTTCGAATTTCTATCTCGACAAATTATAAAAACTTCGTTATCTAGCTCTTATCATTATATTCATTATGTAACTCACTCTCTTCTTAATAATACTATTATATTATCCTGTCAATGTTTGATTTTTTTATTGACATCACACGAATTAAATCTCATAGGTACATACCCAAAGGGGTAGGCAGAGACCACGTCCTTCAACTTGCCGCGATCCTTGCATATAACTCTCGCTTTTTCCAATTTCATCAAACATTTCATACAATTACGTCGGTTTAGGGCACTTTTGACCTGGCCTTAAATCAGAATGTCCTGGATTTGGTCCAGGAACGTTAGCCTTGGTCTTTCCCTTCCAAATTTCCATTCACTCTCGCCTTACAAATCCCTCTCATTCTTCTAGATGACCAAATCATCTAAGCATCCCTTTCTCAATTTTAGTCCCTACATCTCTTATACCACACCGTTTACTTTGCCTTTTTTAGAAGAATAAAAAAAATTGTTACTTATTCATAACCAACAAATCTGCTCTTTATAAAATCATTCACATTATTGCAATCGGAATATAAATAATCTGTTCCGATGGAGCGGTAAGGTGGTCTAGAATTAAAAACGAGTTTTTATAAACTTTCTCTTTAAAATTAATTGGACACGCTTTTGTATCGACTACCGGAATCTGGAACTGTTTGTTTTTATAATTATTCATCACAGCTTTAGTATTTCATTTAGCGATCAGTTGTTTTTGTGTTGGTATTTAACACAATCTATTTTTTGTGGAGGAAATATGTTTTAGTTTCCCTTATTTTTAAAAATTTGTTACATTTTTCATAATTACGAATATGTATTTCTTAATTGGCGAAAAAGACGGTATATAACTATTTACCGTCTTTTCAACTATTATTTAACTATATTAGTATAGTATAGTATAGTATAGTATTTAACTATTCTTTCCACTAAGCACTGATCAATGCTAAGTTTAATTTCAATTCTTGACTTTATAAACTTATACAATACTTTTATAGAGAACAACTATTTTATTTACAAAAATGTCCAGGCTCTAACTGGGAATTAATTAATCACTAGATTATTTATAAAATGATATTTAAAAGCAGTAAATAAAAGGAAAAACAAATTTAAAAAGTAAAATCGAAAAATGAAACAATATAAATCGGTAAGGTTGAAAATATGAGAATAACGTAGGTTGTTATTGTAATTTTATTAAAAAGACACAACAATACTTCAAACCAAACTAAAATTAGTTTAATTTTCATAACAGTCGACAACTTGTCGAGTCATTCTACCGTCAAAAGTGGTCCTCAAACTTAATAATGTGTCCTGTCAATTTGAGTTTAATGTACGACAGAATTTGTGCAGACATTTAGTTAAACGGCGGCCCTTTCTCATGCCCAAGACTAACCATTGTTTCCGTCTCTATCTACTGCCGTTATTGGAATGGCCACTTCAGATGAATCGGTTGTTTGCTCCCAGGAAAGCTATTATCATAATGCCTATCTATGTAGCTACTCGGTGCTTTAAATGCCTATTAACCGCCTGTTATGTTGATGCAATGGTAACTGATTGTAATCATATCATTTCTAATATTAATACTGGTTTGTTACTGACGTATAGTTGACGTGCTTTAACGAAATCATTTTGATTTTGCATAAATTACGACGAATATTATCCATTTCTTATTATTAAATATAATTTAAGTTATTGATTTATAATTAATTAATTTGGTTCCTTTGAAAATAAAAATCATCATCCTCTTTATCTTTAAGATAATGAAGCATAATATTATTTTATTAAATGTATATTTGTATCACATTATTAATTTTCAGTAACCAATTCTAGATTTTAATTTGTAGCAATCAATAATTATGTACGTAATTCTAGATAAATGAAAAAAAAATTAAACCAAATAGGTAGAAAATATAAGAAATAAAACCTAAAATAATTACAGGAAGCCTACGTAGTTTTAATCATAATAATTTAGAAGAGAAAATAAAATAACAAGAGAACAAAAAGAACAGCTCAAATTGATTCAAATATAAATTAATTAAAATCAAACAAGATAATTTTAATCAAATAGATAAAAAATAAAAAAGGACGAAGCGAAAGCATAATACAAGCGATTAAAAACAAAATGCTATTAAAAAGGTGCTAACAATATGATCCGTAGTATCATTAGAAGTGCAAACAAAATACCTTCCCACGCCTAACCGGACGAAAAACAGGTCCGAGTTGCATACCAAAAGGAAATCACCAGTATCGGGCACGTACTTGTTTAATACATAAGTAATTATTAAAAAACTACAGTAAGTAACAGACTGGTTGACATACCTCCGAGACAAGTTTATCCAATCACCGGCAAAATCGTCCGAAAAAAAATCCCGTCACAAATAACTCACAATTCAAAAACACAAACACATTTTAGAACTTAATGCTGGAAAAGTTTTAAAATGTATTAAAATTTTCACTGAAAACCTTTGTTCGATAGAGGAATCTGGATTCGTTTATTTATATTCAGAACACGCGGATGTTGCTCTCGCGATAACTAAACACACAACATCTCTCGCCGACGGTCCGAGCGAAACTGGGATCTGGAAATTGTGAATGTGAGCAGAACCATTCTCGAATACTACGAGATACGGCCATTCAGGTATGTGAACAACCTCTTATACAAAATTACACACAATTAAAATTCATACCTTATGCAGAATACATAAAAGCAGTAATTGCTTGCCGCCGTGTCCGTGATAAGGCTGCGTCGATATCAGCGCTGCGTCTAGGATACCGAAGTAAAAGGGACAGATATACAAAACAGCCCTTTAGCAGAGGGAGACCGTATAGTTTAGATATTTAAGATGATTGAACCGTGAAATTTTTACATTCGCCCGGATCAAAAGCGCAGCATCTCAACAATTGTGCTCGCGGAGAATGCAGCGAGCGCAAAACAAAAACGCGTCGGAACTTGCGCTCATTAATGACTTCAATGAATCAAGGGACACTTCAATTCCTTTGTCTAATATAAAAGATGATTTATGTAAATTCCCACGGGAAATCTATTATTATATTATCTACAAGTTACTTGGTAATGTATGATCTTTTCTCGTTTTATTCGACAATTACCTCCCAATTGACTATGATTTCATCTGATTTGCATACTACATAAATTAAATTGGGTATTTAATGATAGCGGAGGTATGCTATCATCAGACAGCATATAATATTAATAATTTTTAATTTTATACGCTGTTATTACCAATATAATTGGTTTCTACACGATATTAACTCTAAATGTAACTACTTGTTCCTTCAACTTCTCATTATTTCCAGCCTCTTATAAGACCTAGTTAGGCCTCCCTCCCCAAAGAGATTTAAAGTTGCCTACCACGTTGCTCCAATGTGTTAGTGTGTGTGCATTTTGCGATGTTTTTTTCCAAATAAACGACCTTCCTTTCTTTCTAAGCCAAAAATAGTTTAGGTTATAGGTTAGTGGGTACTAAGGTAGTCTTACGAAAAACTATTCCTATATGATGAAATTTTGTTCAGAAGATCGTATTAAAGAATTTAGAGACATGATTCCTGAAGATATCGTGACGAGAAAATATCTTAATCCCAAGGGAAATCAAAAATTGTACGTGGACCAAGGAGCAGCCAACCGCTATCCCATTCCTGAGTAATATTATAAATAGGAATATGAGTTTGTTTTATTCTTACGCTTTACACTATTACTTACTTAACCAATCATCATAAAATTTGGCAAAGAAGTTGTCAAGGGCGTATAAAAAGAGTTAGATTTTCGAGCAGAAAAATAATTGTACTTTTACCTATCTGGGGGATAAACCCTCTTAGAAACTATGTTATGATATAATTTTTAAAAATAAACGTTATATCAAGAATAGCGGAGCCAACGGGATTCGAACCCGCCTCTTTGGCTAAATAGTTTCGATTCCCGCCGGCTCTGCAATTTTTGATAAAACTATCCAATAAAAATATATAAAAAAATATTTTGAGGATTTACCTATACTCATAATATTTATTTAAATAAGTAACTAGGTCTGGTTGGTAGACTTCGACAGTAGCCAGTTGCCAACATTTCTGAAAAGACATAACTATTAAGCGTTTTGTGGTTTGATCAATGTTCTGACGTCTTGTAGCACTCTACTCTACTTATTCGTATAATGCATCACCCATAGATTAATAGTCTCACTTCTCAAGTGCGTACAATGGCAGACATGCACAAACTTGTCGTTGAATCCAAAAAAAAAATAATGAACACATTCCGGAATGTGTACCTTCATTCCCAGTCAATTAAGTATCATAAAGCTGTGATTGAAATTGTATAGGATCTGTTTAAAATACCGCCCGCGCATTGTATGACAAGCTACCTGCTCGAAACAGCGAAACAAAAAAAAAAGAACGTTGATCGAAGTTTAAGTTGCAGCGAAGTTTATAATCTCTTTTTTATGTAAGAATTTCTGCTGCCCGCCTCCTTGGTCCAGTAGTTAGTCTGTGTGGTTTCGATCACGAGCCGTTCAGCACGGTTCGTGGTTGGGTTGTGGTACAATTCCAAGTTTTTAAGCTATTGCATAGCTTCTATCGCGGGCCTTGAGCGTGGAGACCGAATCCAGAAATTCCGTACGAAAAAACCTAACACCCCAACCCTTTTTTAACCGACGAAAAAAAACGGAGGAGGTTCTCAAATATAGTATGACCACGTATAACTTTTTACAGTGTTGTCCGATTTTGATAATTCTTTTTTTATTAGAAAGGGCATACATCCAAGGTGGTCCCATTGTCCGCTTGTTAGGATCTGCTGATGATATCCTGGGGAAATTGAAGGAACTCTTCAAATTTTGGAGGCACGCTTACAGCGATTTCGGTTTTTGACTCGGTATCGGTAGCTTTTTGGCTACTAGTGCTATATAATATACTATGACAGTATAGTACGAGTACGCTATGTGGCGATAAATCACTAAAAAGTAAGAAATAAACATTTTTAACAAAAAATAGAACCGACTCCAAACGCACTAAAAAGTAAAAAATAACTGTGTAATTTAGTTGCTTTAATTTACTTAAGCATATCTAGGAGTCGGTGCCAGCCAAGGTTTCTACTTTCAAGGACGTTACCTAGAACCCACAAACTGCTTTACTACGTAAAATAAATGTTCCTTAAACTTGGCTGGCACCGACTTCATAGATATGCTTCAGTAAATTAAAGCAACTAAATTACACAGTTATTTTTTACTTTTTAGTGCGTTTGGAGTCGGTTCTATTTTTTGTTAAAAATTTTTATAGTTTTTTAGATTGTCTTATTCGCGTCTTTGTTTGCCAACGTCCATACCATGTTGAATACACCGGTTCTCGTCCGATCACCGAAATTAAGCAGCATCGGGCGGGGTCAGTACTTGGATGGGTGACCGCCTGGAAACACCGCGTGATGTTGGCTTTTTTAAATTTTATTTTTTTTTATTTAAATTTATAAATAGATAAATTAATAATAATTGCATAAGTTTTTTTACTTTCTTCCAAGATTTTTTTTGTAATTTCCTCCACCCACATAGTGTTACAACCCCGTGCCTCGAAGTGATCGTTAATGAATTAATTTAGACGGCCGAATGGCGCAGTGGGTAGTGACACTGCTTCTGCGTCCTAGGCTGTGGGTTCGATTCCCACATCTGGAAAATGTTTGTGTGATGAGCATGGATGTTTACCAGTGTCTGGGTGTTTATCTATATATTATAAGTATTTATGTATAGTATATATAAAAATGTTCATCAGTTATCATAGCACCCGTAACACAAGCTACTTACGAGTACGCTTACTTTGGGGCTATATAGCGATGTGTGTAATTGTCCTATAATATTTATTTATTTATTATTTATAATTAAACGTTATCACCCTAAGCTCGAGAATACGCATTGGTGCAGCGGATTAGACTCTATATTGCCTCTCGTACTCGTAATAGTTGTCAAATTAATGATAATGATGCACAATTTTTGGATTTTGTTGCTCCTTAGGGTGGTAATATAATAAATAACATTATCACCCTACGTCCACTAACATGTAAAGGAAGTAACGAGGTGAATTTAAGCTAAATGTCCTATCAGAGGCTGTTTGGTGGGCCCTTAAAATAAGTTGAAATTGATTATGATGAATTTCAGAATAATATAATACTACCTAATCGTCATAATCGCCATCATTGTCGGCCGATGACCCTCCACTGCTAAGGAATGTAAAAGTTAGTGGGGGATCGACCAACACTGCTTCTTCCTATTCACCGTTACAACACCTTAGGATCCCACCATATTTGTTGTTACTAATTAATGCTTTTTTAACCGACGAAAAAAAAACGGAGGAGGTTCTCAATTTGACACGTATATTTTTTTTGTATGACTATGCATAAATTTTATACGGAGTTGTCTGATTTTGATAATTCTTTTTTTATTACAAAGGGCACACTTCCAAGGTGGTCCCATTGTCATCATGTTAGGATCTGAATGTGATATCCTAGGAAAATTGAAGGAACTCTTCAAATTTTATAGGCACAATTGCAGCGATTTCGGTTTTTGTGTAAGTATCGGTAGCATTTTGGCTACAAGTGCCGTATAATATAGAGTAGTTTCGGGTATTATGGCCTAGTCGGCCAATATGGCCTATCTTATTTTCTCCGAAATTAACGACCTCTAGCGGCATTCGTATCTGCTATATTGTCGAGGTCCTTCCTTCGACCCCCTCAGTTGATGCCTGTGTGGCAGCGAGTACGCGTGTGTCCAAGGTGTGCGACGAAAAAAAATTATCGAATTTGATCTTATTTTTTGGTAAGTTTTATTCATTATATTTCTTCAAATAAAGTTTGTTTTTGTATGTATGGTGTACAGTATTATAGTTTAACTATTAGTTTATGGTGTGTTGACATTTTATAAGCATACAATTCACTACTTTTTAGGTTAAATTTTTTTTTATCAAAAATGTACCTGCGGCCATTATGGCTCACTGGGTAGGTGGCCAATATGGGCTAGTAGGCCATATTGACCGCCTGCAATGAATTTTTTCTATAATTTGTTTTTTTTTCTTTTTAGAGAAATTGCTCCACGTAAAACAAATTCACAAAGACAACGGCAAACTTGGTTTAAGGAGTCTATAAAAAAAGCCATTGAAGATGTGCGTAATAAGAAAATGGGCTCACTTAAACAGTACAAAGTACCCCAATAATATTAAGACGTTTGGCAGCTAAAATGGATGTGTCTTCTTCTTTCTTTTTGCTACTTGTATGAAATTGGGTAGAAAACCAATATTGCCACTAGAGCAACAATTAGTCAAAAGAAGAAACGACAAATTGGTTATTTAACACCAGCTGAAAGGGGGTCTTTAATAACTTTCGTAATAATTATGAATGCTGGAGGTTCATTTGTCCCGCCCAAGATCACATTCTCGAGAAAAAGAAGTCAGCCGCTTTAAATGGAAGGTGCGCCTCCTGGTGCTATACATGAATGTCACCCTTCAGGTTGGATTCAAACCAACGTCTTTACAAAGTGATTTCAACATTTTATTTCGCACGTGAAGCCTACAGAAGAATGTCCAGTATTTTTTATATTAAATTTCAATATACTAGTCATACAAAAAACGTTGAATTGATAGATCTCGCATGAAAAAATCATGTGTTTGTTATGGTGAACAATATGGCTCACTCCTAATGTGGCCAATATGGCCCTAGGCCATATTGCACTGCCATGTTTAAATTTTCATAATTCCTTAATTTTAAAGAAAATGTTTATTTAAGTTATGTTTCGGTGTTATTAATCTTTAAATTATAATTTTTAATTACTTTTGAGTTCTGAGAACTGATTTAACCAATGAAGACTGTTTGATCTCTTATATCTTGTAATTTATTTCCATAAAACCTTATGATGTGCCATATTACCCGAAGTTACTCTACTATAACAGTATAGTAGTACGAGTACCTACGTTACGTGGCGATAAATCACTAAAAAGTAAGTAATAAAAATTTTTAACAAAAAATAGAACAGACTCAAAACGCACTAAAAAGTAAAAAATAACTGTGTCATTTAGTTGCTTTAATTTACTTAAGCATATTTAGGAGTAGGTGCCAGCCAAGGTTTCTACTTTAAGGACGTTACCTTTTTTTTTTTTTTTTTTTTTTTTATTGTAGGAGGAAATCCTCATGGATGACATCCGGTTTATCCGGATGACTATGTCCGCCTGCATCGAAGTATTCGTGCCCTACGGACTAAAACCTCCTACATACACCGACCGACCTTCTCGGTACCGTTTATTCATTACTTCGAGAAGGGGCTGTCTTTTTAGGCATTAAACATTCTTTGCCGTTCCCATTCGTCATGCACCCGTCTTTCCATGATACTATGAAGCATCTCTGCGCCGTTTCTCCATCCTTCCTTACTCGCTAGCATGAATGGTATCAGGTTGTATTTTGAGAGTGGATCACCAAGTCCGCATGCTCTGTTTCTTACATCCTCAAACTCCACGCACTCAAAAATGGCGTGATTCGGCGTGTCTTCTTCTCCGCAATAGGGGCAATTTTCACTGGCCGCTTTACCTATTGCGTAGAGATAGGTATTAAAAACACCATGTCCGCTCAGTGCCTGTGTTATCAGTTTGTCAACTTCGCCATGCTTCCTGTCTATCCATTTTTCGAGGTCTTGTATGAGGTCTCGGGTCCATTGCCCTTTTCCCCTTTCCTTCCACTCTTTACTCCATTCTTGTAGTGTAATATTTCTAATTTCTTTTGGGGTTTTGTGGTCGACGTTTTGGTATAGCCTAGTTCGTTCCATAGCTAGTAAATCGATAGGAATTAAGCCAGCCATAACCAGAACTTCTTCCTTAGATATGGTCCTGTATGCGCCACAGATCTGGATAGCCAAACGCCGCTGTATTTTACCAAGCATGTTCTGGTATTTAGCTATTTTAAGGGCTTGGCTCCAGATTGGTGCCCCATACAGGATTACTGAGTGCGCAACTGATGCTATGACTCTTCTTTTGCTACCCCTTGGTCCTCCTTTTCTTGGCATTAGCTGACTTAATGCTGCTGTTAATTTTTCGGCTTTCTCGGCGGTTTGTTTTATATGTTTGTCAAACCGGAGGCTTCTGTCCAGCCAGACTCCTAGATATTTTAACTTATCGCCTAGCTTTATTTGCACTCCTTCTATTAGAAAGGTAATAGGACCATGCTTTTTCCGGCCACTAAGCATAATGGCTTCAGTTTTTTCTGGGGCTAGTTGCAGTTGTTTTGCTTTCATCCACTCATTAATTTTTTCAAGTGCCTTATTTGCTCTATCTATGAGTAGGTCGTCGGTAAGGGCAGTCACTAATAGCGCCAAATCGTCTGCAAAACCTACCAGGTGTGTCTCGTCATCAAGATCTAATTTAAAGACGCCGTCATATAAGATATTCCACAGAGTGGGTCCGAGGATAGAGCCCTGTGGTACCCCACTTGTGACCCTAACAGTCTCAGACACACCTGCAGTATCTGTTATGATAATTGTTCTCTGGTCCAAATAACTACTAATAAGCTTGATGAGGTATTCAGGAAATTTTCGCTGCTTAAGCTCATTAAGTATTTGACTCCAAGGTGCTGAATTAAAAGCATTTCGCACATCCAAGGCAATAAGGGCACAGAGTTTTCTCGTGCGTTGTGTTCCTTGTTTTGCTGCTTCGGCGATGTCTTTTACTTTTTCAATGGCGGCTATTGTAGACCTGCCTCTTCTGAACCCATACTGTTGCTCTGCTAGTCCACCGTGTTCTGGGAGCAGCTTTTCAATACGGTTAAGTATAAGGCGCTCTAGGAGCTTCCCATAACCATCAAGTAGACATAGTGGCCTGTATCCAGTAGGATCATCCGCTGGTTTATTGGGCTTCCGCAATAAAAGCAACTTAGCAGTTTTCCACTTTGGTGGAAATTCCCCATTTTGAAAAATATTGCTCATTATCCTTTTAATATTTTCTGGAATCACATCAGCAGCTAGTTTGACTATCTCTGGTGGTATTTGGTCCGGTCCCGGTGCTTTGCGTAGTTTAATACGGTCACAGGCTTTCTTTAGTTCCTCATCAGAGATATTTGGTACTTCATCAGAATTACTACTGGACCTTGGGAAGTCGCTGTGGGTAGGAAATAGGTATGTCGCTATTTCTCGCATTTTATTCAAGCTTAAGGGAGCAGGCGATGGTTTTCGTATCTTATTTGTTGCTATTTTATACCCTAGCCCCCAAACATCCCTATCTACTTCATCTATCACTTTCTGCCAATGTTGTCCTTTTGAATTCAATATAAGACTTTGCAGAACAAGCTTGGCCGACTTGTATTTATTTTTAGCTTCTTCGCTCTTTCTGTCCTGGTTTTGCCTATCTTCTTCTGATCTTTGTTTCTTTTTCTTCGAATTTTCTCTGGTGTAAGCTCTTCTACATTTCAGACAGTTTTCTCTCGCTTTGGAAATATCATCATTCCACCAATAAACGGGTTTTCTGCGCCAAGTTCCTCTTTTAGGCATGGATGTGTTACAGGCTTTTGTAGTAGCAGTGATTAGCTCATCAGGCGTTTCTATCTTTGTTTCCTTCTCTAATGTTTCTATAAATATATTCTTGTCAAATTTATTTAATTTCCAGCCAAGTGGTTCTGATCTGTTTTTTACTATCTGGTCCCCAATGCTATAGACGATGTATTTGTGGCCACTCATCGATTCCTCCTCCAAGACTTTCCAATCGTTGATTTTACCTACCAGGTTTTGATTTATCAGTGTAATATCTGGTCTAGATTTTCTGTTTCCTCTTTCGAACGTTGGTGATTCCCCGGTATTTGCAACTGTCAAATCTAAATCTGCAATTACATCCATTAAATATTGACCTCTTTTATTAGTATGTTTACTTCCCCACATAGTCGAAGCAGCATTGAAGTCCCCTGCTATTAGAATTTTCCCTCGCTGGAGGCGGATACTTTCACTAAGCTCATCGAGATATATTTTATATTCTTCAAAGTTGCAATTAGGGGAAATGTAGCAGCTGTAAATCATTAGTTGAGTGAGCTTTAAACCAATAAAACCATTTCCTCTAATTGTAGCCTCGACCGTCAAAGCTTTATTATAGATAATAACTGCCGCGTCCACTTTTCGGTCCCTTTCCCAGCCGGCTGCTTCTGCGTATTTCTTATTGGGTTCAGCTAATATTACAAGATCAATGTTATGCTTCATTGCCGTTACTGGGAGAAGATCGTGAGCCACGCGTATCCGGTCTGCATTTATTTGTAGAATTTTAACCGCCATTAAGTTTTATTTTTGTAGGTGTCTTTGACTGCCCAAGTGTTTGATTAACTGCATTAATAGCTTTCCTAAATTTTGGACATCCAGTCGTAGCTGCTCTGTGCCCTGGGACTTTGCAAAGAGGACAGAAAGGTGTTGTGGTACATGTGTCAGCTTTATGGCCGGTACCACAACATCGCCTGCATAGGTTGGCTCTATCTGTTCCTTTACACTCCTTTGCTCTATGTCCCGTTTCCCAGCATTTAAAGCACTTCTCTACAAATACGCGTTTCCGGATTTTACATCTTGTCCATCCTATATTTACTGATGTAACGTGCGTCAGATTATTGGCGTACTTTGGACTTATCGAGATTGTTGCTGTTTTGCTTCCGTACTGTGTAGGTCGTATTGACTTGATCTCCACTGGTACTTTTAATTCTTTTTCTAAAGCTATCTTCAGTTCTTCTGCGGATACATCTTCTTCCATGCCTGTGATATGGAAAATTGATCCTTTGCCTCGTACTATTTCCGTACACTCTAAGACAGTTTCCAGTTTTGACCTTAGGGCCTCCGTATCTCCTGACACCTTCAGCATTATCTTCCCATCGTTGGTCTTCCGAATAGATTTTACCTCCGCCCCAATTTGCTTAATATCTGCTACAGTAACTTTACTTTTCATATGTTTTAGGGTATCAGCATACGATCCTCTTCCTTTAACCACTAGTGTTTCTGTAAATTTCCTTCTATCAATTATCTTTTTTTCCTCCTTTCTTTCGATATCTGTAACTAGTAATTTCATCTTAAAGCAAAATTTAGACATAATTTTTTCAAGTATTATCCTCAGATGCTTTTTGTTAATGTCCTTTTCCGCTGCGACCGCTATTTTTTTCCCTCTTCCATGCTCTTCTAGGACTTTACCGAGTTTTTCTATTTGTTGGTATAATGTTTCCACCAGATTAGTTTCGTTTGTGCTTACGTTGCATGGAAGAACGTAAATCCATCGTTCTGTTTCGGCCACATCTTTCCTTGAGCTTTTGCTAGTTTGAATCATATATTCTACTGCATTATCCACACTATTATCTAATAACTCCAAAGCCTCTGGGAAAGCTCTTTTAAGGATTTTTCGGATGCCTTTTGGTTTATTGTCTTCACTATGACCAGGTTTTGCAATTAGCACCATATCCCAGTCTTTTCCCAAGGTTTGAGGATTTCCTTTTTGAATTTCTACAGCTTTAAATGCCTTGTCTGGCCATTCTTGGTTGATTATGTCTTTTAGTCCGTTTACGTCTGTGCATTTTTTGATTATTTCTTCAAGACTGGTTTCTTCAATAGCTTCTTCGTTTCCTTTCTTCAGCTTGTCTTTGTTTTCACTTTCGTCCTCTTCGGTTTGCATTCCAATCTCCCTGGTAAGTTTTGTGTCTCTTCTTATAAATCTTTCACCATCGTTACTGTTCTCAGTCTGTGTGCAAATATCTTTCGTTAACTTGGTAACGGCTCTCGTTTTTGTAGGTTTACAAGTAAGATTTTCCCAATTTTTTGTAATTTTGTTCAGATGTTCGATATTACCTTTCAAGTCCCTAACGCCTGTTTTTATATCTATTCTAGTGTTAGCATTTTCACCTACGATCTTTACAAGGCCTGTAGTTATTTTTGTCAGTCTTGCAATCGCATTCATAATTTCCGCTTGTGTGTTGTCCTCATCTTCGTCTTCGTTTCTCATTCTTTTGCCTGTAGTTTTATGTAAGGTAAAGAAAGCTTCAGCGGAGCCAAGCGAACCTTTCCTCTCTCGGGTTTCCGGCAGCCGCGGTCGCACTGGGTCTATATTACAAAAGTGTTCATTTTTTCCAGCTGTAATCTCTGGTTGTGGCACTGTTGTTACGTTTACTTTTATGCCAGCACTGGTGTTAGGTGGTGATCTTTGCACAGCTCCTCCTCTTGTGAACGGATTCACCCCATTGTCTGTCATCGCTGTCGATTTTGGCGAGATTTTGTCTGTCTCTAACTGTAAGTCTTTGTGTGTATAATCAACTTCAGCAGTATCACTTCTGCTCCGTGAAGCTGCTGCTGCTGATCCTGGCTTGTGAGTGTGTGTTTGTGTGTGGATGTTTTGTGATTGTGTGATTGGCGAACCTTGGAGGACGTTACCTAGAACCCACAAACTGCTTTACTACGTAAAATAAAGGTTTCTTAAACTTGGCTGGCACCGACTTCATAGATATGTTTCAGTAAATAAAGCAACTAAATGACACAGTTATTTTTTACTTTTTAGTGCGTTTTGAGTCGGTTCTATTTTTATGTTAAAAATTTTTTAGAAAAAAATTTAATCACAAAGGAGTTAATTTTTCGCAAGCAACGACATTTTATCTCGTAAATTAATCAAAGTACATCGTACTTGCGGCAATTACACAATTGTCGCAATTCATCTTAATTGCTATCGAAATAGAAACGTATCAACAAACATCCATTATTTGGAGCGCGTTCGTTTTAAATGTAAATTCAAAACTCTATTTTTATTTCAACTGCGTATTTAAAACGATGAATGCATTTGGTTGATACCAGATAATAGTAATAGTTGGTACTTTTATTTTTGGAGGTTTTTTTATCGCCTACAAGTTGGCCCATGACTGCTGTCACACCTGATCGTACATGATGATGCTATCTAAGATGGGAGCAGGTTAGCTTGATGATGAAATCCACACCCCTTTCGTTTTCTACAAGACATCGTACCGGAACACTAAATAGCCACGGTGAAAGCTAGACCAAGACAAACTTAGAAAATCTCAATCTGTCCCGCCGGGATATGAACCCAGGATCTCCCTCTTATTTATCTACCGCGCATACCACTGCGCCCCGGAGGCCGTCAAAAAGATCCGATCCTGGATCTTTCACTTTGCGGAAATTTTACCTACTCGCTATACAATATCACTATCCATATATCCGATAGACGACTCAGTTTAAAATGCGTCGACCATATACAAACATCGTAACAAAATAGCGCTACTGCAGAGTTATTTTCTCATCTTGTTGGTATTAAATCTGACTTAACCTGGTATTTTCTCAGTAATCCATGAAGACTATGCATACCCTAGAAAGCTTATCAAAGAAAATGTAATTTAATGAAATAACTCCTGAAACAAAAATGTAGCCAGTGCAAAAGGCGAAACATAACAGCTTTCGTATTTAAATTCTTAGCATCTACAATGATTTTTAGTAAAATTTCTTACTACAATGAAAGTTTCAAGTAAAGAAACTAAAAATGATATATTATTTAATGAGAACTATAAATCCGAATCAAAAGCATATTGATGGCAATAAAGTGCGTTGAACCCTCGAAAGTTGCCAATATTGCCAACAGACGAAACTTGTTGTGACTGCTAATGAATCGCGAAATCAACCCGTGTTGTTTCTGGACAGTGCCTGCAGATGAACCCAAGAGGCATACTAGCGCGAGGGAGGTACTGGCAGTTCATTGGAGAGCCCGGTGCCTTTCATATGCACAGATGGCCGCCGAGGGGGTTTTAGTGGAGAGGTCCCACATAACCCCCCTATTTCTCACCCGACTTCACAGTCGGGTATTATTAGAAGAGATTTCCCCCCGAAAATCAAGTTTCCAGTCCTGAGTCCGCCTATAAAATATTAGGCTATTATTTCAAGAAACTAATTAAAAATTCTGGTCAGTTTTAAAGTGCGGAATTAATAACCAAATTGTTGGCACTCTTTTAGTTTGTACGCCTCTTTATTTAACGTATTTCGTTGGACAGTTTTCATACATAATATAGACTGTACATCCTTCCTCAACTCTTCATAAACGAAACGGTATTTCAATAATAAATAGAGACGACGGCCACAAAGGCATGCCGACGGGTGCGCTAACATTATATTTGCAAGAGCAGCGGCATGTGATCCAATTGCAACGCTACGTGAATGCAACTTGATGCTTTACAGTTCTTCACTGAAAGTATTTAGTTGCTCCTTTTCGTTCTAAGTGACTCGCCCCTTAAACAAATATTCAATAACAGACTGAACAGTTTTATGAACATCGTTTGTACACCAAAACTATTGGATACCTATATAAAGAATTTAATAAGTTACAGGACTTTTATGCTATATAGATACACTATCACTCAGGGTGTGGGCTTAGACTCTGGCTTAGAAAGCTCTAAATAACAGCAATTGCGACTGAGGCCTATTGCACCCAATATCCTTTCTAATAAGGGGAGAAATTTGACCTTGCAGGTTGTAGGCCAAATAAATAAGTCAATGATGATAATTATGATAAGAAAATATCAACAAATAAACTCTGGGTTAAGCTCAGTTTCCGCTAGTATCGCCTTACGAGAGAGTCGTACCGTTAAGCGACTTAGCTCTCTTAGTTGAAGCCGAAATCGTCAGCGGTAGTCGCAGAATGTACTTCTACGTCATTGAAGCCCAATATTTTTTGTTATTTATATTGTAGATAATTATTATCTTTAACTTCATGAAAGGCAGGCAAAGACTAAATTATCCATAAAAATCTTTTCACCTAATAATTTAAAATAACTTGATAATGGCAAAACAATAAGAATAAATTAGATTAATAAGCTTAGAACAATTAAATAGGTATAAATGATATCTCTTGAATTCTCTCTTTTATAAAAAACTAAAACATGAATTTTTTATTTAATGACATGCATTTTCTACCTTCGTTTTTAATTTGCTTGTTAATATGCATTGCACATTAATTTTGGCTTTAGTGTAAGTAGATAGGTATATCATTTCAAATCCAAATAGCTACTCATAATTGCACTATTAACACATGTCAGTTGATGTTAACAGCAGTTTCTCAGTACAAGGTGGAACGCATCCGTTTACGTCTCGACATGTCCGTCTGCACTCACACGTACCTGTTTCGTATTCATCGAACGGCTGCATTCTGCATACGCCATGGACCCGTGACGTAGTGCGATCAAACAGTTTACATTCACCGCTCTTTGTCTATGGCTGTGTTATAGGGATGTCTTTTAATCGATTTTTCATAAGATCGATTCGATTGAATAAACAGTTTAAGTTTAGAAGTTTACTTAAAAAACAAAGTTAAGAAGTCATGTATAAGTCTATACTAAAGCCAAACTCGATTGAGTAGAAAATGCAACACATTGTATACCCAATAAATTTAAAATCATGTTTTGTGTTTTTATAAAATCTTATTTAAAAGATATTGAATATATTAATTAGTTTTAAGTTTCCTAATCTAATTTATTGTCATGAATTCGTCATTAACAAGTTAAATAAAAAAATTAGGTGTAAAATGACTAGTGATTTTTACCTTCATTTTTAATTTGTTTGTTGACAAGCATTCTCAATCGAGTTTGGCTTTAATATAGGTGGACTGACAACATTAAACGTTGTCGCCGGAAGCCGCTGGCCACAGGCAGCTAAGGATCTTTGTGTTCGGAAATCCCTCAAAAGGCCTATGTCCAGCAGTGGACTTAAATCAGCTGTTAACGAAGATAAAAAAAAAACGATGACGACGATAAGCCTAGATCTTTAAACTACGCAATGAAGTTTAATGCGGTTTTTATCAAAGTATTAGGTGAATCAAGAGCAAAATTAAGACGTGGATATAGTAGGTTAGGAAATCGCGGGCTTCCTTTATTAGTGTGCACATACTAGTGGCACAATTTAATGCGTGACCGAGTGGCGAAGTGGGTAGTAACCCTGCTTCGGCGTCCTAGGCTGTGGCCTCGATTCCCACGTCTGGAAAAATGTTTGTCTGATGAGTATTTATATATATATATATATATATATATATATATATATATATATATATATATATATATATATATATATAAAAATATTCATCAGTTATTAACTTATCATAGTACCCATAACACAAGCTACCTAAGCTTACTTTGGGGCTATACAGCGTGTGTGTCCTATAATATTTATTTATTTATTTATTTATACTTAAGTATAATATAAGTATAATGTTTGTAGCGCTATTCTGTAACGATATTTGTATAGCCTAGCTAAATACACAGCTAGGCCTCCCTTCAGGGAATATGAAACGTGGACCCACCACGCTGCTCCAATGCGGGTTGGCGGGCTTAGGATGATAATTTTTTAATCATTAACGATCACTATCAGATGTTGATGGTAGTGACCAGGACTGACGGCTTAAAGTGCTATACAAACCACAGGGTGCACCTACTACGATCTTTCCGACTCCAGGCTTGGATTTTACTGAAAATTTCATAGAAGCACGACCCGACCCATGATTTGAAACTAGGACCTCGAGATCAAAGCCACATCGGTTAACCACTAGACAAACGAGGCAGTCAATTTCGTTATACGAGTATTTACTTGACGACCTCCGTGGCGCAGTGGTATGCGCGGTGGATTTATAAGGTGGAGGTCCTGGGTTCGATGCCGGCGGGGCAGATCGAGATTTTTCTTAATTTGTCTAGGTCTGGCTGGTGGGAGACTTTCGCCGTGGTTAGTTACCATCCTACCGACAAAGACGTACCGCCAAGCGATTTAGCTTTCCGGTACGATGTCGTGTAGAAACCGATAGGGGTGTGGATTTCATCCTACTCCTAACAAGTTAGCCCACTTCCATCTTAGATTGCATCAACACTTAACATCAGGTGTGACAGTCAAGGACCAACTTGTAGTCAATAAAAAAAAAAATTCTGTGTCAACTTAAATAAATATAATATGTTTTTCCTCTTTCTTTGCTACTATTACGCTACAAACGTGTGAACCAAGCCTTGCACAGTTCACAAATGTGATCTAGGCAGCCCAGATGAGATTGATGAGAGGCTGCGACGCGATTTATTCCAACAGATGGAATACGGGATGTGTTTGCGCTCGTGATTGTGACCAACTGTTTGCGACACCGCATTTCTATTACATTCTGTTTACGAGCGAAGGTGTCGCACGCCTGGCTGAACACTAGTTAGTGTCTTGTTATATTTGAGGATTAGGAAGATGTAATGCCACAGAATACACAGTACAAGTAATACATTAATGTGTACACGTCAGTAATATCATAGCTCTATGTGGTATCATTATTTATCTTTACATTTTTCCAAATAGTGGTTGTAGGTTCTTTTTCTTTTATAAATATTATATTTCAACAGGTACGTATCACAAAAAAATACTTTTAGCAGCATAGAGACGAAAATCATAAATAAAATTATTATTATAAAAACAAAAAACCCGACTGCATAGAAGTTATGAACTGAAAAGAGAAAAACAAGGATCACTATATCTATATAAAATTTTAAATACTTTATGGTGATGCAAGCGGGGACAAAATACTTTATTTTCTGCGGGAAAAGAAAGATCTACCAAAACTACGTTTGTCCCCGCCTGCAGCACCATAAAGTATGATCTGATGATGATATCCTGGGGAAATTGAAGGAAGTCTTCAAATTTTGGAGGCACGCTTACAGCGATTTCGGTTTTTGTCTCGAAATCGGTAGCTTTTTGGCTACTAGTGCCGTATGATATGACAGTATAGTACGAGTACTATACATGGCGATAAATAACTAAAAAGTATGAAATAAAAATTTTTAAATAAAAATAGAACCGACTCAAAACGCACTAAAAAGTAAAAAATAACTGTGTCATTTAGTTGCTTTAATTTACTTAAGCATATCTATGAAGGCGTTGCCAGCCAAGTTTAAGGAACCTTTATTTTACGTAGTAAAGCAGTTTGTGGGTTCTAGGTAACGTCCTTAAAGTAGAAACCTTGGCTGGCACCGACTCCTAGATATACTTAAGCAAATTAAAGCAACTAAATGACACAGTTATTTTTTACTTTTTAGTGAGTTTTGAGTCGGTTCTATTTTTATTTAAAAATTTTTATTTCTTACTTTTTGTGATTTATCGCCACGTAACGTACTCATACTATACTGTAATGTACTGTAAAAAAAGAATTATCAAAATCGGACAACTCTGTAAAAAGTTATGCGTGATCATACATAAAAAAAATGTACGTGTCGAATTGAGAACCTACTCCGTCTTTTTTCGTCAGTTAAAAATAAATATGTTACAATAGCGTTTTGTCTTAAAGGACTAAGGGAATCCCCATGGACCTTCCTTCATTCCTACCTTCACAGCATTGGTAAGTAAGGTTACGTCGGTGAGCTCACGCGGTGTTTCAAATAGATACCTAATGATGATCTAAAAGCAAGTTTTAAAACATGAAGCATGAACTGAGCCCAAACTCCAAAGTATCGTTAAAGTAAACTGCATCCAAGCGATAGTACGGACACTAGTTTAGTTCATTAAACTCAGTTATTGGTGCATTGATTAGTTTGCACGCTGTTATATATGTATATTAAACGTGTTTATTGCGGTGCTACTATTTGTTTAACATATGAATTCATCATCATAACCACATCAGCGAATGGGCAGCCATTGCTGGACTGCTGTTTTATGGACTTTAAAACACAACAGTTGCCGCGTTGATCTAGTGGTTAGCCTATGCGGCTTCGATCACGAGGTCCTGGGTTCGATCCCTGGGTCGGGTCACGGAATATTTCTGAGCTTTTTCATTCTTCTATGAAATGTTCAGTACATTCCAAGCTCGGAGTCTGCAAGTTGGTGGTGTTACACCCCCGTGCCTCGGAGAGCACGTTAAGCCGTCGGTCCCGGTTACTATCATTAGCATCTGATAGTTATCGTTAATAAATGAAACATTATCACCCTAAGCCCGCCCACCCGCGTTGGAGCAACGTGGTGGGTGTACGCTCAATATCCCCTCTACTATAAAGAGCGAGACGTGGCCCTGTAGTAGGCCGTTAATAGGCTGATAATGATGATGATGATGGCACACAACGGCGCTGAGCCGCCTATGACCAACAGCTCCCTGCGCTACGTTTAATGTCGTCAATCCACCTATAGGTAGTTCTTTCGCATTAGAGTGACTCATTATTGTTCGCCGGCCTAGCCCCGTCCCCTAAACAATCAAATCTTTTCAAATTACGCGTGTCGCGTTTAAACTGGTCAGCAATGATGTGTCACTGCGTTCTTAATGCGAACCAGCTATAGTGGGGTTCACCGATACCTACTGCGTTTTCGCACCTTGCGTCCCTACGTCCATCAGTCCTTCGTACCACGTGCCCCGCCTATTGCCACTTTTTTACGACTCCTTCAGCTATGTTGGTTACTTCTGTGGATCTCCTCATTTCTGATGCGATCACGTAGAAATACTCCCAGCATTGCTTTGCATGGCACGCTAAGTTTCTGCGAGTTTTTTTTTTATCGACTACAAGTTGGCCCTTGACTGCTATCACGCCTGATGTTAAATGATGATGCAATCTAAGATGGAAGTGGGCTTGTTAGGAGTAGGATGAAATCCACACCCCTTTCGGTTTCTACATGACATTGTACCGGAATGCTAAATCGCTTGGCGGTACATTTTTGTCGGTAGGGTGGTAAGGCCCCGGCAAAAGCCTCCCATCAGCCAGACTAAGATAAATTAGAAAAAAACTCAATCCGCATCGCCGGAATCAAACCCAGCTAGTAGTAGAAGCTATGTCCCACAGTTTGTTCCCCCAGAAATATCCGAATTAAAAGTAACCTAAGTGTTTATACAACGTTCCGATATAATCTAGTAGATGCGACGTAAAAGGTTTACAAACAAACGTACACCCATACGAAAATTTTTAGATAAGTTAAAAATTAAAATAAATAATAATATTAAATAAATAAATATTATAGGACAATTACACACATCGCTATAAAGCCCCAAAATAAGCGTACTCGTAAGTAGCTTGTGTTATGGTTGCTATGATAACTGATGAATATTTTTATATATATTATACATAAATACTTATAATATATAGATAAACACCCAGATACTGGAAAACATCCATGCTCATCACACAAACATTTTCCAGATGTGGGAATCGAACCCACAGCCTAGGACGCAGAAGCAGGGTCACTACCCACTGTGCCACTCGGCCGTCAAAATTAAACTAAAAGAATATAAATAATATTTTTTTATGTTCTTTAATATTTTAGGTTCTTCGACAAGTCACACAACTAAAAACGTACCATTTTTAATTTACGGTTATAGGATCTCAAATTGTAAGTGTCATTTTATTTATAGGTCTTAATAATAAATAATGTTGTACCAGTTCATAACTTAACTTTATTCTTAATTAAATAAGGCAACTCAAGTCTCTAATCCACTACATTAATAAGTCACTCTGGCTAATTCCACAGTTTACTGTAGGTATATTACCTACAGAATTTCCATTCCGCTGAATGGAAGTCCTAACTAGCTTTACAAAGTTCCCAATCAAATCACCTTTCCGACCTAAGTACTTAGATCATTTAACGTGTTCATAAAACGTCTGGCGGTTTTTCATAAGGGACATTTTCTATAAACTTCTGATGGAGTTCACGCCCCGTCGCGCCCACTCCGCTGGGAATAGTTTTAATCTCCATTCGCGTCTTGAATAAATCCTGGGACTTTTGTACTAGGATCAGGTAATTTCTTTATTCGAATCAAATCTTTACAGAAGGTTCTGAAAGTAGATTTTTCTGAGGATTTTACATAAATTTGAGTGGTTATTAATCATAATAAGCGACATTTTAACCGACGAAAAAAACGGAGGAGGTTCTGAATTCGTCACGTATATTTTTTTTTATGTATGACCACGCATAACTTTTTACAGAGTTGTCCAATTTTGATAATTCTTTTGTTATTAAAAAGGGCACATTTCTAAGATGGTTCCATAGTCATAATATTAGGATCTAATGATGATATCCTGGGAAAATTTAAGAAACTCTTCAAATTTTATAGGCACACTTGCAGTGATTTCGGTTTTTGTGTAAGTATCGGTAGCTTTTTGGCTATTAGTGCCATATAATATACTATGAGAGCATAGTACGATTCCGTTACGTGGCGATAAATCACTAAAAAGTAAGAAATAAATTTTTTTAACAAAAAATAGAACCGACTCAAAACGCACTAAAAAGTAACAAATAACTGTGTCATTTAGTTGCTTTAATTTACTTAAGCATATCTAGGAGTCAATGCCAGCCAAGGTTTCTACTTTAAGGACGTTACCTAGTGCGTTTTGAGTCAGTTCTATTTTTTGTTAAAAAAATTTTTATTGCAATCTTAGATGTAAGCGTGCAAGGAGTATTGAAGTTAGGAGTAGTGAAATCTACACCCCATTCGGTTCCATCGTACTTGTCGGTAGGGTAACTAAGAAAACCAAAAGCTTTCCACCAGCCTTACCTGGACTATCTAAAAAATACGTCAAACTGGAAATTGAACCCAGGACCTCTGTCTTAGAAGTCCACTGCGCATACCACTGCATCCGTTAAAACTTTCTCTCTCGACTGAAAATTGTAAAAATTCAGTATTTCAAAGCCTGACCCAAAACTCGAAACCACATGGTCTAACAGGACCAACGATGCAGTTTGATCCACGAAACCCTAAAGTTTTGAAAATGCTTGGGCACAATAAATTTCAATAGATACCTATGATTTACGGCGATAAAAACCTGACATGTAGTCTGTTTCATATTTCACGCATATACATGCGACACGATAAGAGAGACGTTTTGACGTTTGTGACGTACATACAGTTTTGTAAAAATAAAAACGTCGGAAACACCTCCAAAAGACCACTCTGGCGCATTTAACGACCTCCGTGGCGCAGTGTGCGCGGTCGATTTACTCGTATAAGACGGAGGTCGAGGTCGGGTTCGATTCCCGGCGGGGCAGATTGAGATTTTTCTTAATTTGCCTTGGTCTGGCTGGAGGCTTTCGCCGTTGCTAGTTACCACCCTACCGACAAAGACGTATCGCCAAAGCGATTTAGCGTTCCGGTACGATGTCGTGTAGAAACCGAAAGGGGTGTGGATTTTCGTCCCACTCCTAACAAGTTAGCCCGCTTCCATCTTAGACTGCATCATCACTTAACATCGAGTGTGATAGGAGTCAAGGGCCAACTTGTAGTCGATAAAAAAAAATTTACAAATACTTATTTTATTACGACGACGAGGGCGTGTATTCGGTTCCCAGCTAGAGCTTAACATTTTATATTTTTTAATTAATTAAAGTTTAGTTTTGATGGTGAGAATCTCAAGAACAGTGGAGTGCACAAGGTTTATAACTAGGGTAGGTACTATGGGTACTAACTACACGAAATGGGAAATTCCTTCATTAATACTGGATCGTATTGTGTCCTCAGGGTAGGCAGTGCGTTTACGCATTTATGCAATGCATGCCACTGCTTAAGTCTATAGACACGAGGAATCTGTCAACAGTTGGAAATAGGTTCTCAAGCTGGATAATGTACTCTAAACCTTTACCAAGAGATGGAAAGCAAGGGACGTTAAAGTACGACAAAATCTCATGACTTGACGGCCTCTGTGTCGCAGTAGTATGTGAGGTGCTACTGGGTTCGAATCCCAGTTCTGATGGGAGGCTTTTGTCTTGGCTAGTTATTACATTGTCGACAAAAACGTACCGCCAAGTCATTTAGCGTTCCGGTACAACGTCTTGTACAAACCTTAAACGTAGTGTGCATTCCACACTACTAACAAATTAGCCCACTTCTATCTTAGCTGCAACAACACTTACCACCAGGAGTGACTGCAGTCAAGGGCCTATGGTAAATAAAAAACTGGCAAGGATTTCCCGGTAGAAGGGATACTAGCCGTAGTTTACAAAGGAGACGACAATAATAAATACATATATACAATACAATAAATACATAATCAGAATAAAAGAAAAGTGTATAAATAAGCAGGTAGCTAAACATAAATAACTTCACAAAATACTTCAAGATTATAATTTATTCCACTCACCGACTTCGAGTCTCAACCCTTGTAAATATTCAAGAAGAAAAATTCCAACAATCCAATTTCCATACAATAAATTGGATGTTATAAAAATAACTCGAAAAAGGGCGTAAGAATTCTCAAGTTTTAATTAACTGAATACTCTACCGAGGGCAAATAGACTGAGATGCCTCATTAAACGTAAGCTTACAATGTAAATTCTTTTGGAAAAGCTTGAATATCTACGTATACCTAACTTGAAGAGTTTCGTCCTTGACGAGGAAAGTATTAAAACGCGTCTTCAACACCCAACCTAATTTTAATGCAGACGTAATTAAGCAGGTTATAATCTAACTAGTACAAGTGTTATAAATGCAAATGGTCAGGTCTGGATACAATTGTACAGAAGTACGAGTAGATTATAGTCTAAATTAGTATGTAATGTATTTTATTTCCTAATATTTCCAAAGATCGACGCATGAAAAATCTTAAAACCGTCTTTTTCATAACGTAATTTGAGAACCTGTCGAAGACATGAGGTATAACACAATTTACCTTCCGCAATGGTACAAAGAACTTTTTAAAAAACATAAAAATCCGAATGTTATATTCATACTTCATTGCCTGAAACAGGACTCCTATACATCCTCATTTGTAATATTGCAGATTTATCACTACACCAATGGGACTAAAGATATTTTTTATTATTTTAATCCTATGACGTTTTCCGCCCCGGCTTCTGTATGTCTGCTACTTTAGCCGTGTCCGCAGTTAAAGTCTACGCCGTAGTTCAGCTGAATTAACTAAACTACTTTTGACTAAACTTTAACTTTATTAATTACGTTGGTTCAGTGGTAAGCCTATGTAGGTCAGGTTATAAAATATTGTTATCTAGCATGACGTTCTAAGTAAAAACCTCAGCCCAGCTTTAGAAGTTTAAAATTGGTAGACCCACGGCACTGATTTGGAGAGCACGTTAAGTCGTCGCTCCCGGTTATTATGTGATCGTTGCTAAAGTAAAAATATCACCACCTAAATCCGTCAACCTACATTGGAGCAGCATGGAGGGCTAGGCTGCTTGGAAAGAAGGGAGGAAGTGAATACTGCTCTTGTACTGCGTCGATATAATAAGCAATGTTTAATTCACATACATGTTCAGTTCACTTCTATGACGTTTTCATCCCGGATACTGTGTCATTGGCTGAATTAACTAAAGTACACTTAGGTTATTCGAATCCATAATATTTTCGACCCCATACTCTGAGTTGGCCGCTTAAACTGTGCCCGCAGTTAAAGTTTACACCGCCGTACAGATACCTCAACCAAACTATGCTTTAGTTAGGTTTTATCAAATTTTGCGTCCCGGCTTTTGTGTGTTTGCCGTTTAAACCGCAGTCAAAGCACATGCCGTAGTTCAGCTGACTTCATTAAACTACTATGTTATTCTATGAAGTTTTCCGCCCTGGGTCTCTTGCATGTTTGCCCACAGATATCAAAGTTTAGATCTCAGTATGTTAGAAAAAGTAGAAAATACGTAACCACTCGTAATGTCATTTTATTGGGAATTAGCAGCGTCATCTATGTGTAACGTTTAACGAGAATACGCTTGAGTTTTTCATAGAAATTATAATTACGAGAGGTTATGTCTTTTTCACAGTGATTTGGTTAAAACTCACAGTAACTTTTCTGATACCAATGATCAAGTAAATTATACATTAGATGGATTTTATAACATTTTCCGCCCCGGCTGCAGTGTGTTTGCCGCTTAAGCCGTGCCCGCAGTCAAAGTTCATGCCGTAGTTCAGCTGACTTAACTAAACTACAGTTTAGTTCGGTTAGTGTTGCGTTTAGAGCTAAATTGAATGCTTGTTTTAATACTGGTAATTTGAACTAGCTTGCACAAGCTTTGAGGAGTCGCGAGAGTCAATTAGCAATTATGAAATAGAAATGGAGTTTATTTTATTCAGTATTTTTCTTTTTATATTTTTATGAAACGTTTTGTTTTTTATTGGCTGTTTTTTTACTTAAATTTCTTTACAGAAAATAGGTCATGATTTTCTGGACTAATTTAGGAATAGGATATCTTAAACTGAAGATCTACACCCCTTCGGTACAGGTACGGACATCGTACCGTAACGTTAAATCGCTTAGCGATACGTCTTTGTTGGTAGGTAACTAAGTAGCCATGGCCGAACACCAGCCAATATAAATAGAGAGGAGCCGAATATCTTAGCATTCCATGGATTCACCGTACGGGTGCGTGGTCCATCGCGTGGCTGAGAGAAAAACTTCGAACAGAGCCCGAGACTTGTGACACGGGTGTAGGTTTAAAAGAGTACACTTAGCGACGGCCGTCAATACTCACCTCCTCTGTTCAAGTTAATCTCCCTGTCCAGCCACATTCGGAAGGACCCTACTAGAGCAGCTTTGGACACTCGTTCCAATATGGTGCTTACTGCACTTCTAGTAAGGCCAAGGTCTTTTAGCAGGTTATAGAGGGACTTCGCTGGTATACCTCTCGCACCCACTTCTACCGTGTATAGACTAACCACATATCTAGCCATTTCTAGTTAGTTCATTAGTAAGGTCATAATATTTATTCACTTTAAATACATGGTATTTAGGGATGTTTGTTTCCCACGGCACTGTAAACTCAACAAGTACTATACGTTTGATTTGTTTGGAAAAATGAAATATGTCCGGTCTAGATGTTGAAATAGCTAAGTCTTCCGGGATTTTATAGTATTTTTCATACGTGTCCATTAATATAGTCCAATCAGGTGCAGTGGGGCAAGTGTGAGTTTTTCACCGAGCGACTGCGTAAAAACGTAGTCACTCATTACGTCAAATTATATAGAAAAAAAAACGTTTACACTCGCTATTACTAGATGGCGCTACTAAAATTCCATATAAATTTGCGTTATGTTTTTACGAAGTCGCTCGGTAACAAACTCACACTCGGCACTCAGAGCCCAGAATTGAATAAGGCTTGCTGATGGAATTTGTACTTGAGCCTGCTTTAACGAAGCAGGTTTTTTTATATCATCATCATCATCATCATCATCATCATCATCATCATCATCATCATCATCATCATCATTATCAGTTTATTAACGGCCCACTACAGGGCCAGGCCTCCCTCCTTACGGGAGAGGTGATATGAAGCGTACACCCACCACGCTGCTCCAATGCGGGTTGGCGGGCTTAGGGTGATAATGTTTCATTTATTAACGATCACTATCAGATGTTGATGATAGTGATCGGGACCGACGGCTTAACGTGCTCTCCGAGGCACGGGGGTGTATCACCACCAACTTCCAGACTCCGGGCTTGGAATGTACCGAACATTTCATAGAAGAATGAAAAAGCTCAGAATTATTCCGTGACCCGACCCAGGGATCGGACCCAGGACCTCGTGATCGAAGCCACATAGGCTAACCACTAGACCAACGAGGCAGACTTTTTATATAATAATGTAAAAATACTGGAAAACCTAACTAGAAATCCTGTGTGACTTTAAAATGTTAGTATTATACCAGTCAAAAGCTTATCTTATAAAGTCTATTTTAATGTAATGCTATGCGCCAAACCAACAGAAAGTATTGATTTTTCACTAAATACCCAACAAGCACTCGCTAATGAAGAGGGAACCTAAAACTCTTGAACGGATAAGTCGGTAAACCGCTCGCCCTTTTCGATGATTGTTCGGTTTAATTCAATCTCTGCAAAAGAAAATATCCGATGGGATGCCGATTAAAGTTATAAAGTTACGAATGCCACAGAGTAACTTGTACCAGAGATGTTTTCTTAGATGTTATAATGAAATAACCAAAAAAATATAATGTTATCAAACAGCCAGAAGGGAATAAAACTTAAACACCAAAAGACAAACTTAATCGGAACAATTTATTTACAAAGACATCAAATATGATCAAAATGAAACATTCTTACAGTAATCACTTAATTAAACATAACGTGCACAGATTCTTACGATAGTTAAACAGCATGACTGTATATGACTCGGGCACCAACGTGAATAACCACAATTTTCCATATGGGCACCTCTTATAGCCTACACCGCGCCATTTTGGTTCGACGACTTTGGTCTTTAGTTTATGTTTGCCACGGGGCACCACAATACAGCAAATATAGACACTATTGTCTATAGTCTTTTCACACACGAGTACACAATGCTAACAATAATACTCGCCAAAAATAAAAATGAATCAAATATAGTTTACTACCTCTACTAACATACTTAGTATCTGCATACACTGTAAAACGTGTTAACTTCTATCTGTTTTGTTATAGTCCTTGTCAGACTTTTATAGTCTGTATATTCTCCAGTGTTTTGTTTTTTGAATATACTCGCATAGTATATAAAATCCTATTACTATTATAAAGGCGAAAGTTTGTATGGATGTATGGATGTATGGATGTATGGATGTATGGATGTTTGTTACTCTTTCACGTAAAAACTACTGAATGGATTTGAATGAAACTTTACCACAATATAGCTTATACATCAGAATAACACATAGGCTACATTTTATACCGAAATTCCCACGGGAACGAGAACTACGCGGGTGAAACCGCGGGCGTCCTCTAGTATTTCATAATTTTGTCGCGAGGTTAGTTTGTGTTATGAGTCATGTATAAAATATTAAGCTAAGTTAAGTAAAAACTCTCGTAATAAGATTCTTACATAATAACTTTAAGCCTACTTTCATCCAAATCCTTTCACTTTACAGCCCCATCAGATTTTAGAGAAAAGATTTGCTACAGTGTCCTGTATACCTTCTAACAGTAAAGAGACTTCATCTAGCCTACGATAGCTCTAGTTTAAATTGCTCTATGGCCCCTTATAAGAAGCTGAGAGTCTGACGGCGGGCTCAAAGAGATCTTTTCTATAAGTTTTGATGGAGTTTCCGCTCCGTCGCATTCACTCCCCTTGAAAATCTGTTTTAATCACAACTTAGGCAAAGCAAAAGAGTTTCTGCCTTTAATCAGATAGTTCTGGGATATTTTCCCTCAATATCTTCCTCATTTAGTTTTTAATGTACTTACAAACTTTATCCGCTGAATATTCATTTTAATTAAGTAACTTTAAGACCCTTTATTCATTAATTAATTCAATTTATCTACCCTTACATTACTTATATAGTATTACTTTTTCATAAATTTTGATAGGTGGATGTTTTTATTTAAGACTAGCAAATACCCGCGACTTCTTCCGCGTGAAATTAAAATAAATGAAATTTCTGATATAAAATTAGCCTAAGCTACTTTTTATAATATTAGCTATTTTTGGGTGGAAGTCCCATCAAATGCAGCATACCAGTTGCAAATATTAGCCGAAACAAACAGAGATAGACATAGATACACAGAACAGAGATAGAGATAGGCATAGACAATAAATTTAATAAAATTATTATTATAAAAACAAAAAACCCGACTGCATAGAAGTTATGAACTGAAAAGACAAAAACAAGGATCACTATATCTATATAAAATTCTAAATACTTTATGGTGCTGCAGGCGGGGACAAACGTAGTTTTGGTAGATCTTTCTTTCCCCGCAGAAAATAAAGTATTTTGTTTGTTTATTTGGTTTTTTGTTTTTATAATAATAATTTTATTTGAGACTTTTTGTTTTAGTTTATGGTATAGAAATAACACGGTACACTTTATGCCATTTTTTGTTGAAACGGCAATATAAACATGATATGATATTTATATTTTTGAAATGGTCGTTTTACAACCTTTCATTTGATATCCATATTGCTAAGATAGAAGAAAGATATACACACATCCCCCCTTTTTTTCCCCATTTACAGCCACCGTTTTGAAAATTTATATAGCCTATGTCACTACCACAATTTTCACAAATTCAACGACACCTCACATGTCAAAATCCGTTCAGTCGTTCAGGCTGTAGCGCGTGCCGAAGAAATGGACATACATACATACATACATACATACATACATACATACATACATACATACATACATACATACATACATACATACGCTCGAAAAACATAACCCTCCTTCTGACGCAGTCGGGTAAAAATAGATTTTCGAGCTAGTTATGTTTTGAAATTACTCACAAACACTTCAATTTTATTTATTTACATAGATTATTTAAACCTAGATTTTATAAGTCTTCGTTTAGTCCGTTGCTCCGTTGACCCGCCCCGTCGTGAAATAAGCGGCTTTTTGTCTGGTACCATAAACTCGAACCTTGGTTGTGACTTCGTTGATTTGGCCGGGTCTACTACCTCGATGTCGATGGGCACCGCGCTTTCTGCTTGTTTTAGCTTACCTAAATTGTTAATAACGTCAGTATTGACGTCGATGAACAATGGTTGAAAAGCGGTTGCAACCGTTGTACATCGGCTTTTTATTAAAAGTAACAGAAATCTCCTATAATATTTTGTGGTATCCGATACACAGTCAAACTGGGATGATCGAAAAGAATGTTTGTATGAAGTATGTTAATCATCACGTCTTATTCCCACCGGTAGGGAGATACTTCCCTTCTACTTGCACCGATCCTTGCACATCTCTCCCGCTTCTTCCAATTCTATTAAACCTTTCATAGAAGTAGGTAACTCATAATCATAAGGGGGGGCTTTCTTGGGATTAGTAGTATGGTGAGCTCCCAGATTCTTCCATATCAGTCTTTCAGATTACTGGAGCAAGATGTGGGTAATTATACGCCGCCCGAATTCGGCGTTGCTGCTCTTTAGCACCAACCAGGGGACACGTGCAGGGTTTCAGAGGGTTATCACCTGCGGACGCGAGCAGCCATCGCCCCCCACCACCACCGTTAAAACATTCATATCTTTGGGGTGCCACGATCCTCAAAGCTGAGGAAACGACTCATGAAGAAAGAGAAGTAGGTACGTCAGTTTAGTTACGTACGTTACGTTGTAGTAGTTACAGAATGTCCCGGATCTGGTTCAGGACGTTCGCCTTGGTCTGATTCTTCCAACTTCCATTCACTCTCGCCTTATTCCTAACGTAAGTCTCATTCAATCATTCTCTCTACATGACCAAACCATCTTAGCATACCTTTATCAATTTTAGTCATTTCTTCTTCTTTTATACCACACTGTAATATATAAATGACCTTAACCCAATCTGGTTCCTTCCTTTAACCTTTAGGTTATAAGTAAGAAGAAGAAAGAAAGGTCGTCAAAAGCTGTCTTAAAAACAATTTAACTTACAAAATATGAATAATATCAGGCCAAGTAAATACAAAAAACCGTTTCTTATTTTAAAATTAAACGTGAACATTTTTAAAAATAAATATTGCGAATGTTTGAAACAGCGAACGTTCTTATCGGTAAATTTTCATTTTCTCGCAAATTGAAAAACGAAATAAAAATGTACTATTTTTTGCACTTATTTTTGCCATCAACATTTTCCGTTTTTTATGATGTGCTTCACTGATCTATTAGTTTGATTGGCTACAATAATAAGGTCCAGGGTTCGAGGCCGAGCAAGCCCAAGAATGATTAAAAGTTTTATCACACAACGGAAGGTTTCGAGTTGTAACCGTTTCATCACATTTTACCGGATCGCTATATCACTTGGCTGTACGTCTATGTCGGTAAAGTGGTAACTAGCCACGAACGAGACCTCCCACCAGCCCTGATCAATTCAGATAATCTCAATCGGCGCTGGAGGAATCAAACCCAGGACCTCCGTCTTAGAAATCCTTCGCGCATACATACATACACTAGATAATAAGTTCCTTTGGCAGTTGGTTAACCGAATCTCACCAGACAAAGTCGCCGACGACAACTAGTAAAAAGAAAAACTAATTTAAAACATCTCCACTTTTATATCTGAGGAGTGCAAAGTAATCCACTCTCCACTCGTACAAGTTTTGATGCAGATTATGCTCCGGCGCGTTTTCCCTCTTACTTTAAACACTAGTAGTTTTAATCTCAAATCTCTTACTAAGCAACGATCTCTTCGCTTGAAAGTGAAAAGATTTCGACATTTAACTGCAGATGAAAAGCGAAAACTTTGAATATTAAAGTTCAAATGTTTTATCTGTCTGCTTTCTTGGTCCAGTGGGGTATACTATGAGTCATAATGTCCTGGGTTCAAGTCTAATACCTGCTCAATATTTCTTTTTTCCAAGAAAGGAGAATGCCAGATCCTAACCCAGAAAGAACACAAATTGTATATAATACACTATAAATATCCCATTATTATATAAATGTTTTACAATAAGCCATTTTTACTGTTCATCGGAAATATAATAAAATAGTGGACATCGGAATAAAATTTTGTTAAAAAAGTAATTAAACTATTTCCTTTTAATTTACACTCTTTACGCATTTTTAAATCTTTATTGTTGCACAGGGTTCTAGCCTTTTAAATCGTTGTTATTGTATTTTCATCAAAAGTGTGCTCTAAAAGGCTAGTAATAGTAGTAGTCGTTGAGCCTATTTAAAATGTATTTAATGAAGCTTTGCGATTGTCATGTTAGTGTGACTGCTGTGCTATGTGGTTGTTTACGGAAAAAGACGATAACCAACGTTAAGCTCGTATCGAATACTCCGACTTCTAGAACTTTTAAATGTAATTTTTATTAAATAGTAAAAAAATGCAATAAAATTATGCATAATACATTGTTGTACAATATGTTTTTATTTGTGGGTTAAAGTCCTATACATTGTCTGGCATTCTCCTTTTCAGTTATTTCCTAGTTGGGAAATTAGTCATGTTATATCCACGCGCCTCGGTTAGCACGTTAAGCCTCCGGTCTCCAACATTATCATCAACATCTGATAATGATTTTTAAATAATCCACCATACTCGTAATATCCCTAAGCCCGCCAAACCTGTATTGGAGAAGCATTGTGGGTCTAGGCTCCAGCTCCTATAAAGGTGTTTGCTTATATATTTTAGAAGTCCCAATAAAATATTATGTAGCAACCGACAGGTTACTACTCCTACTCCTCACAGTCAAGAGGTATGTAGTTGCAAAGGGCTAACTTGTAGTAAATAACAAAATTAGGTATTTTTGAGACAGGGCTTGTTCAATAGCTTAACTGTGACAACGTCACTGTATTTCGGTCTAAGCTGAAGATTTTCTAAAATTATAATATTAGGTACATGTATAATCGACGACCTCCGTGGCGCAGTGGTATGCGCGGTGGATTTATAAGATGGACGACCTGGGTTCGATTCCCGGCGGAGCAGATTGAGAGTTTTCTTAATTTGTCTTGGTCTGGCTGGTGGGAGGCTTTCGCCGTGGCTAGTTACCACCCTATTGACAAAGACGTACCGCCAAGCGATTTAGCATTCCGGTACGATGTCGTGTAGAAACCGAAAGGGGGTGTGGAATTTCATCCTACACCTAGCCAGTTAGCCCGCTTCCATCTTAGATTGCATCATCACTTAACATCAGGTGTGATAGCAGTCAAGGGCCAACTTGTAGTTAATAATAAAAAAATATAAGTCTTCTAAATCTCTATATTAGCAAAATATCATATAGAGCACCTATAAGAATAGCTAGTTTAAATATATTAGAGATATTTATTACACATATTTCTTCAAATATTTGAAAGCAAGTAGGTATTTCTGCACAAAACCTTATCAGGTTCCAATTTCAACAATATAATATTGAAACCAGATTTTCAGTGATATGAGCATGCATGTTATTTTCTTTATGCGAAACCTTACTGTAGTCTGGATAATATATTTTGAAGCAAAAACCCCAACAATAGACTTTCATTTTCAATCTTATATTTCGTATAGAGGTCGTTCAACGTCCTAATTTAATAAATATGGAAAATTTATGTGAATTGCCGTAATTATTTTATCCATCTATACTAATATTATAAAGAGGTAAAGTTTGTATGTTTGTAAGTTTGTAAATAAAATTCTTTAATATTTGGTACAAATGATCATTTTAAAAGTTCTTTTACCAGTAGAATGCTACGTTATCGACGATATTAAGCATATTTTATTCACAATATATACTACCCAAGATTTCACTGATTTTGTCTCGTGAGTCGGACCGTGAAATTCATTAAATCGGTTATCTGCGCGCCCCTCCGTAACATTGGATTGCTTAAGCGTGTTGTATGAAAACTTTATGCATCTTAAAAAGTTCTACAAAAAAGTCCGCGATAGCATATATACATCTTTTATATTTTGGCAAATATATAACTTTTTGTGTTTTAAAAAATCATTTAATTCATATGCTTACGTTTACGTCATTATTTATACACCTAAACTTAAATCCTTATCAAAATAAATTGCTTAATAATCACAAGGATATAACAGAGATAAGCTTTGCCTTTACAGTATGTTAATTAGTTATATAGTTTCGGAGATATTACAAAATTTCTAAAAAACATGACACTGCCGCTATATCGTCCAAATTAAGTGGACGTCCTCCGTGTTATGTTATACGCACTGAAAAGGGGTCAACATTTTGGTACTGATATTTCTTTGAGAATTCGATCTTTGATCTTTTCTTTCAATTTATTTGGCATGGCAGACCATACTTATACAATATACGAAAAAGTTTGTACGTTTGTTTAAACGGGCTTATTTCAAGATCTGCATGTCGGATTGTAAATTATTTTGTTTATTATAAAAGCTAGACTCAAAAGCTTGCCATAAAAATATATTTTTAATGTAAATCTACTGTAATATCGTACAATGTTGTACAAAAATGTAGATCTTTAGCATACGGGACGGGACGGAGGTCTTCGTGCTTCACGGGAAATTATAAAAAAATTAAATTGAGAGGGGTAGCGGGAAAAGAGCAAACTTTATATGAAAGTCTGTCTTTAAAATTAAAAGGGTACCTAAGAGGTTTTCACGCGGACGAAGTCGCAGGCGACTGCTAGTATTGTTATATATGTAAATATAATATGTAAATTTATTATATATTTTATGCGAAGTTTTAAGTTAGGTATATGGTTTGTCCTTCTTTGATTTCCTGTACCTGTTCGAGGCTGAAAATAATGGTTCCTTGTCTACTATTGATTTTTTTTTCATAATATTATAAGTTAATTTGATATTTGGTACAAGATAAATTTAAAAAGTATATACGCAAAAACTTGGCAAAAAATTACATGATCAGCTCCAGATTTAAAATCTATGTATTATAATTATTTTAGATTGAATAAGTTGATTGTCTAGTTCTAGATTTATTATTTTAGAAAAAAAACGAAACTGAAATTCCAAGTTTAATTCCACACACAAAAAAGGTAAGCATTTAATCATACAATTTTTTCCGATTGCTCAAGATTTCTATAACAAAAATAAAGCAGGACAAAAAACACCCAAACATCCAAATATAAAATATGCCGGCTAATTGTAGAAGAGTAATTTTACACCCCACTGTGCAACTGTAGCTGTTAGATAGAATATTTTTATTAGCAATCTTAGCTTTGTCAACGAGCAGTATACCTATGGCTTCATCGTACAACTTTCCACATATTCCAGATTCATAAAGCCTTTGAGTTACCTTCACGTAACTTGTGATGAATGGACTGTCTTTCCTTATTATCATTTCATGATAGATTGTAAGAATCTCATTAGTAACTCTCAAAACCCTAGCTTCACCATTAACAGCTGTTCTTGCTTGTAGAGCGGGTAAATGCCCATCTATCAGAACAGTAGATGCTTTATTCTCTAATAATTTATGTTCACAATCCTCAAAGTTAAAGCAATCGCGTGACGTATTAGCCATTGATTCATACTTCACATCTTTAACGAAATATTTGGAAACTGGAACCAGGTATGGCATTTTATCAGACGCATTTAACTCTTCCACCGTGTTATAATGAGGTGGTGGTTCTTCTATTGTAAGGTAAGAATATATTTGACAGCTTACGTAAGAAGATAAGTATAAACCCATTATAAGAAAGAGAATATTCAAGATCCTTTGTTTTACCGTTCTAGCATCTGGTACAGATGTAGCTCCAACAAGTGCTCCCCAACTATATAATAGAGTGTCCTTCACCGAAACCGCTTCATCATCAAATTTACAAATAATCCACCATACAGTTGAGTGTAACATATAAAATATTAGGAATATGTATAACCCGTGAGTTTTTCCAACAAGCGTTTGCCAAGTCTTTGTACTCCTTTCTACGGAATAAACCCAAACTATCGCTTGGGTGGAATAAATACCAGAATAAGACACAATGTTTCCATAAATCTTGTATAGACCACCGGCGCAAGCGTCTAAAGATCCATTAATAATAAAATGTAAATAATCGAAATCAAAATATGGATTTTCTTCGCTCCTATAAACGTAGTACAAATTTAAAGTTGCGTTGAAATACGTCGCTATGATTTTAATTATCTCAATGTCAGAACCAGCCATATCTTCTAAACGAAGTGGATCAAAAGTTTTAAGGTTCCCTTTGTTTTTTATAGTAGAATATGGGTATAGAGTGGCCATCCCTACGTTAAAATTGCACTTTTTAAGATTTAGTGGCACATCTAGTGATGAAGAAAATAACGTCTGATCAATTTTCTCGACTACAGTCGTTTCATTATAACAAAATTTTAAATCCTCCGTTTTTATATATCCCTCAGAGTTACAACTCTTCTCATTAATATCAGGAGTAACTGATATTGAGGTAACTCTTCCAAGCTCTTTAAATGGTACAAAGAACTGTGCATTATATATTTTAAATTCATTCAGCTTTTCTTGTATAAGATCTTCGCAGATTTCATTAATAATTACAAAATATTTAACTACTTTTGCCTTTGCTGTGAATATTAATCTAATATTTTTACTCATATCTTCACAGTTATCGAAATATGTTAAAGAAAATAGAGTACCTTTATTAATTTCTTTGGTTACGTTTATTCCGTTTGCCACATCTATTAACATATAATGTATTTGATATTTCACAGCTTGAGTAACTGCTATATCAATGAAATTATTATTATGTGCAGAAGAACTTTCAAAATGATTTTCGAAAAACAAAAAGTGTGGCTTGTATGCGGCAAAATCTAAGTTTTTCAGCAAATAATTGACGATGCATTCTATTTTAATATTTTTCTGGTTATAAATTGGTTTTATATAAGCATTTGCGACTGATAACATTGCAACTACGAACGTCAGACACATCATTGTTACGATAACACCGTTTTACTTCTGCTACATTTTTTCAATGCCATACATTTTAGTATGAACTTAAAAGTAAGAAATTGTAGACATAAAAACTGAAAGAACTCTCATCGACATTATTTTTTCGTCTATCGTCTTGGTTAAACTCGGTAGTTATTTCATATATTTGTTTTTGTGTCTGTTCTTGATGAAATAAGATTTTATGTCTCTTTACTTGGTTTACGCTTCCCATAGAAATTGCATGAAAAACTGATCAGTTTTCCTGAGAAAGTTGAATAAAGTTTATAGATAGATTCAACTAAAGATATTCAAATTTTCTTGTATTGTATTAAATTGTTAGTAAGGATATATTACTTTTTCACAAGGGTTTAACGCTATAAACTTCTAGCTATTTTACTAAAAACATTATGGAGCAAGAATTAATACAGAGAAATCTCAGTATTAGTATCTCTACCCAGTAATCAAACCCATGCAATAACTTCATGATCCAAGACCACATAACATAAACGAAATATTTTTAATAACAAATAAGATTTTTTTTTGCTATTTGTGTACGATTAAACTGACAGTTATAAAAAAAACGTGTGGTACTCGGAGATTGCCGCGATAAAGCTATTGCATAGCATTTTTTATCAACTTATGATTACCTTCCGACATCATCGGGACCGTGGCCGAGCGGTAAAGCGCTCTAAGTGCCCGGATTGCCAGAGAGACGCGGGTTCTAATCCCGTCGGTTCCGCAATTTTTAAGCTATATCATAGCATCTATCGCGGGCCTCGAGCGTGGAGTGGCCCTGAATTCAAAAATTCCGTAACGAAAAAACCTAACACCCGCTGGATATCAAAAACATAACATAAAAAGCATAATTTCGGCGCCGACGTCATTGGGAGCGTGGCCTAGCGGTAAGGCGCTCTAAGTGCCCGAATTGTCAGAGAAACGCGGGTCCGAATCACGTCGGTTCCGCAATTTTTTTTTTTCAAGCGTGATATTTCAAAAAAACGTTTTATACTAATTTTATATAAGTATGTGCCGAGTCTATACGCTGAAAGTTCATAAGTCATTAAAATCTGATCAGATAGATTGGTGTGAAAGATTGAAAAACGTAATAACATATTTGAGCCAAACATACGACAAAAACCTTTTAAGAAATTATTTTGATGATACCACAATATATTCAAATCTACAGGAACAAAATATTGTCTTTGTATTACAACTCAAATAAAAGATCGACAAAATTATTTTCTGTTTAAAGATAATATTATTTTACACAATTTATTTCAAAGAATGTGTACAAACATATTTTGAAAACTAATGTCTTCAGGAACCACTCTGGTCTGATGATAAGGTTCAATTTTAAGTTTTAACCCTGGTCTACCTTTTTAGTAAACCTATCGAGTTTGGGCTCGTTGAATTTGTCTTGACTGGTTCTTTTCATGTTTCTAATTTGGGTCGGGGGTTTTTAAATTTTTTAATTTAATTTTTTATAATATTGTAGAAGAAGCTTAGGATAGATTACTCTGAAACCTTATTGTTCAAGTGAAATGTTTTTCCAATCATAAAATCTCGTACATTTCACAAATAATACAATCAAGGTTTCAATAATATTGATTTTATGTTAGCCCTTGACTGCAATCGCACCTGATGGCAAGTGGTGATACAAACTAAGATGGAACTGGGGTAACTTGTTAGGTGTAGGATGATATCCACGCTACATCGTACAGGAACGCTAAATCTCTTGACGGCACGTCTTTGCCGGTACGATGGTCGCTGTCACGGCCAAAACCGTTGCTTTCATTGACTGGTTCATTTCAAAATCTCATTCGATAGTTGGGTCTGAACGCAAGTCCTTCAATTTTTAACTCACTGTGTTTTTGATTTTGTTGTGTATGTTTAAAATTAATAAGTTTTAAAAAATTTGGTTGTCTGTAAGTCCTTCACTGCGATTGAACGTGACAATTGGTGATAATACTGATGGAATGGTAGCATTTAATTGGTTATTAAAATTTTATATTTAAGTATATTTTTATAAATATTAATTTAAATTAATAAAATAATTGATTTTGATTTTATAAATTTATAATAAATATATTAATTTTTAATTTAAAATTAATATATTTAATAATTATATTTAATAGACGCTGTCACGCTGCCAAAAGCCGATTTCCTTCTTTGTCCTCGACCAATCTCGCTTGCACTTCAAATCTCACATTGATCGCCTCAGGGATTTAAATGCATGACCTCATGTTTTATCTCCACGTGCAGCCGGATATATTGTTATTTTAAGAATGTAATCAGGTCAAAAGTAAACACAACATAAACATAAGTAAATAAACCTTTTATTTACAACAAGAGAACGTAGCACTTATTATACTTTTGGAAGACGCGACTGGTCTCTTGGATAATAAAAAAAAACATCTGTAAATTATAAATACAAATACAACAATTAACTTTCCTTAAAAATAAATTTTAAATAAATAAACAGCAAATGAATTTTATTATCTAACCTGTATTAAAACTCACGTATTCGTTTACAAATATTTGAGTATTAATTATAAAATCAGTGGCTAATGTGAGATTCTTTATAATTATCTGTAAACCCTTTATATATACATAAAATGTCCAGTAATTAATATTTTTGGTAAATGACTAGAGCAAAAATTTTCTGGAAACATATATTATAATGTACTTAGAATATTATATTTGAATAAGAAGAAACTGAATGACGATTTTCTCACAGCTCTGCAGCTAGTAGATCTTATGCAAGCTTTCAGGAAGGAATTAAAATATGCTTTAAAATAAATTATTCCACATTTTTTCAAGTTAAAGTATAATTTTTGTTGTTAAATGTCTTGTACACTATGCTCGTATGATTGAAAGACACGTAGTTAATTGTTAACGTTAAAATATTACGCCAATTTTGAACAATAAATAACAGTTACATAAAATAATAATACAGTTTATAAGATTTTGGTATACCAAAATGGTTAACAATATCTAATTTGATTACTTAATCTTCTTTGTCAGCCCAAATACTGTCACCATTCACTTCCGTGGTACCCCTGACGTACTTTTGAATAGAGGGTAGTTTGTACAAGTACACTGAGATGATAGAACCCGCTGTGGCTCCGATCCAATAGACCAGGGCATGCTCCATCAGGGTATGACCTTCACAACCCGCCTTCAATGATGTCGCTAGTACTGGGTTAAAATATCCGCCTGAATAGTCGAAAGCTGGAAAATAATAAATAATATAAGACGACAGTACAAAAATATACATATTAGAGTACACAATAAATACTATTTGATTGCACATCAGAACAAAGCAGTAAAATTTAAGCTTTTTTCCTTCAGGTCAAATCGAGAGATTGTAGACGCTAGACAGTCAATTAAAATGCACAATCAAATTGTCTAGTGTATAAGACGCTTAAAAATCGGTGTAGGGAAATATCTCAAGAATTACAAAACGGATTATTATGCAGTTTTCATACAGGAAGAAGTAGCTTAGCTTGATGCAACGTGATATAATATAGGCTTTTTTTGTAAAATCAAATCTATATTTTTATTGTGAAATCAATAACTGAAAGTAACAAAAAAATAAGCTCAAAGTAAATAACAACTTCAATTAAATTAATTAAAAAAATTATAATTAGCTATGGCCAAATTTTTAACTAATGCAAGTTGATAGTGAACACAATATTTTGTAGAGTATGTGGATGTAGTCTCAAACTAGATTAAAATTTAATTAATGGTCTAAGAACTTGTGACAGTGGAACCTTCATCATTTTGTAAAACAATATCATAATCAAAATTATTTTATTTCAAGTAGGCTTTGTTTATAAACAGTTTTAAAGCATCAAATTCATTTGATTGTCACTGTACAACCGCATTGGCAGGCAGTAATATAATCATACTACGTTTTTAAAGGAGAAAATTTGCGAGTGTGTATTTTTAAGCTATTGCATAGCTTTTATCGCGGGCCTTGAGCGTGGAGACCGAATCGAGAAATTCCGTAACGAAAAAACCTAACACCCCCCACCCTTTTTAGTTTTTTCAGATTGTCTTCCAACGTCCATACCATGTTGAATACACCGGTTCTCGTCCGATTACCGAAGTTAAGGAACATCGGGCGCGGTCAGTACTTGGATGGGTGACCGCCTGATTAAAAAAAAATAAAAATAAAACAAACTAAAAAAAAATAAAAATAAAAAAAAAGCCAACATCACGCGGTGTTCTCAGGCGGGCACCCATCCAAGTACTCGCCCGATGTTGCTTAACTTACATGCAATAGCTTAACCGCGGCAGTCTCCGAGTGCCACACGTCTTTTTTTTGTTACTTCTTTACGACTAAACGGCTGGAGCGATTTTAATTAAATTTGGTATGGAGTTAGCTGACATTTTAGATTAACACGAAGGCTACTTTTTATCCCAATTTTTATACAGAAACGGGAAACGTTAACTAACCGTTAGTGATATTTTTGAAGTGAAACTTTACAAATTTAGTGTAACATTTTTTCGTTACGCGTCACATTTTTCCGTTACGCGCCATCTTTGACTTATGGAAGTGACGTGATAAATATACATATATGTTATATTGAAGTGATCAGCAAAATCAAAGGGTTTATTTTAATTCTAATTCCATTGAAATTCTAAAAAAAGTAAGTAATTATATTTCCACGTTTTTAAAATTACCTAACACGTGGGTGTAATTATGGTATAAATTTTTTCTAATACTTGAATGTTGATAAGTTAGTTAGTTTCATTTCTTACGAGTGTACGCTAGTACACGCACACATTTTTTTTTTATTTATGAGGACTTATTTCCCAATGGCCAGACAATTAGCGTCGTTGTAGTAGATCTTTAAAGTTTACTCTTAGACAAAGCTTTTTTAGATATTGATAATATTAATATTAAAATATTGGAAGGTACAATGGTCCAAACTCCATCATAGGTATAGCCAGAACGCTGGCTATCACATTTGCAGGCATACATATGGCAGGAGTATTAGTTGACAAACTTTCAGCTTTTCAGAAGTAACGAATGTCTAACTACGAGTATCGCAGGTTTTGGTTCTATAACGGTTGTCGAACGATTGCAAAAGGGATTAGTTATTATCGAAAAACATTATGATGCGAAAAGGTTAGAACATGTAGATGAAGATTGAATATCTTTGTGTCCACACAAGCAAGTTGACTTAGGCCTGTGTGCACCAAGATTTCGGTTATCATAACCAACATTTAGGTTAACATAAGCTAAACGTAAAAGTACATTGCCAAAAAATGTATGGAAGTGTACAGGCTGGCCCAGGCTGCCCAGTGGCAGACATGATATATATGTCATTAAATAGTGCAGATTTTCTATTTACAGAAAAACAAAGTTGTATGTAGCTATGCAGTCGCAGGAAAAACTTCTGAAGGTTGAAAAAGTTGACTTTTCATACTACGACGTCGGTCACGTGATTCAGAACACAAAAAATCGATTATAATTTTTGTTTTTTGATATATTTTCAAGTGATTGCTATGAAACATGGGTATTTGTTTAAAATTCATTGTGTATGTAAATAAAACAGTTAAATATGAGCATAAGTTTGGACAGCCTGGTGCAAATTTTGGCAATGTCCTTTACTGTTACACGACAACCCGTACGCTGGTTAAGGACGTAAGCTCGGTTAAGATAACCGCCCGATTTACACGTCCTTAACCGGCGTACGGGTTGTCGTGAACAGTAAATTTTACGTTTAGCTTATGTAAACCGTTGGTTATGATAACCGAAATCTTGGTGCACACAGGCCTTAGCATGCAGTTATTGCGACACTTTACTCAGTTTGCGCGAAAAGGTTGTAGCCGCTTGGCTATGATAATTCTTGCTAATAGTTAATACAGACGATGTCTAATCATAAAATTCTTCAGGTAAAAGATTGAGACTAGAGTAGCTGCGGCAATAAAAGGGCAAGTTGCTGAAGCTTAGAACAACAAAAACATATATACAGCCGAACATAGATACTCTTTCTTTTTTGGAAATCGGTTAAAATATGGTGATACAACACAACCTCCAAGTGTCAAGAGCATCACAATGATCAAAATAATCTATGCGAATATTCACTAGAGAGAATCTGTACTCTGTAAAAATTTTTTTACTTTACGTTTAATTATAACAATACTTATAACTAACAAATCGTTGTCAAAAGTCATAAAAATATTTTTCACGTACCTTTAACAAAAACAGAAATGTTTTATCATAAATATGATGACCTTAGTAATATTATGAATAATGGTGTCAGCACGAAAATTAAAGAGGATTTCAAATGCGCTTTTAGCTGCAACGGAGGTACATTTAATAAAATTAGAGTGGTGGGATTGACAACGGAACACTTAAAGCAATCGTAAGTTAAAAAGTTGAAGTGTACATTCAGGATTGTTTACGTAATTATTTCTATTCCACAAAATGTTGCTACTTTGTTAGATTATAGTATTGATTTAAGGAGTTGTGTACAATTAAATACTGCCGACGAAAGGTTCTCAATTCGATAGATTTTATTTTTTTTTTACAGCGATTTCGGTTTTTGTCTCGGTATCGGTAGCTTTTTGGCTACTAGTGGCATATAATATACTATGACAGTATAGTACGAGTACGATACGTGGCGATAAATCACTAAAAAGTAAGAAATAAAAATTTTTAAATAAAAATAGAACCGACTCAAAACGCACTAAAAAGTAAAAAGTTATTTAAAAATTTTTTATAGCTATATTTTATACAAATGACCATTATTTTAACCTTTCTCCTCCGGCTAAGCCAAAAGCCTGAACGAGTAAAAGGCTCGATAATAGCCTAGTAAATTGGGGTTGAATCCAGCAATTCTCGACTCGATGACTAGAGAAAATCTTTTAATCATATAGCATTTTCATAGGCGCAGACATATGCACAACAGTACAAGAATGATATTTTTCACTACATACCTATATCGCGTGCACATAACTGTATATTTATTCACGATAGACAATCAACATTTAATGTTATACTGTCTAAACTTCTAAATTAGCAGTAAGTCATAATAAATACAAAAGGAAAAGCACATTGCACTATACAAGTTAGTAGGAAGCACTGAAGTTTGTTTTAAATATACAATAGCGGTATCCGAATCAAACGCCTGTTTCGTACAGGTTTGATTTCAAAGAAGATAATGAAATCAATCCTAAAATGAAATCTTTGTTCTGGATGAAATTTAAATGTACTCCAATGTTAATATCAAATAACAAAGTGAATCCACACGAACTAAATTAAAGATAATATAACTAAATGTACTAATTCTGAAATGGAATCATACAATAAGGTATATATTCAACTGTGCCTTTGATTCGGGTCGCTAATTCAAGTACCTTTTCCTACATCGACTTTGCAAAAGATGGACACACTGAGGTCCTTAGCACTATTGTCCTCATAGCGGTAGGTGTATACCTTGTTTCTAGTGAGGACCCCTGCAAAATGAACCCGCATGAGACTGAGAAGAAAGCATCAATTACATTCTAGAAACATCTATTCTTTATTTTAGAATTATCTATTCTACTTTATTTTTCTTTTAATTTTTTAAACAAGTCTTTCATAAAAATGTTGTTTTGCAAATATTTATATCAAATAATTATCAAATATTGAATTGCTGGAAACATAATTCAATATTTATATAATTATAATAAAAAGGTACAAAAGTTAATTATTTGTTTACTCTAACATAGCCCTCTTTTTGTTTTGAGTTAAACTAGTTACTATAGTCGAAGTAGAGGGTAGCTTAAATTTTATTTCTTTTAATGCAACAATTTGTTCTAGTAATCGAAACTGAATTAGTAAATAATGATATTAACAAAGAAATCAATGATGCGCTAATGTTCAATTGCAATGAAGTCAATGATATAGTAATGATCAAAGACACTCTAAAGCCAGATGATCATATAACACATGAAGACTTACCAGCGACGACGAGTGATGTTCCAATGAAAGAATCGATGGCTGTAGCGTATCTCGGATTTAGATCACTGAGAGATCTGGATGCTAATCTGCAGAGGCATGTTGCTATGCCTTCCACAATCGCTCCGTAGAGCACCGGCACCTGTGGTAACAAGTGTACGAATTATATGATGCTTCAATATGATACATAATGACTGACGCTAATTTTTACAATTCACTGCTTGGTCGATTCCAATTGCATTTATAACATTAAGGAATATGTAGCATATGCTCGCAACTTAGGTTTAGTGGAAAGCCTTAACGCTTTGTCTTATAAGACTTTTCTATAAAGTCCCTTGGTAAAGGTTTTTGAGACTTCGCTTTTAGCTGAAGGAAAAAAAATACAAGTTTTTATGTCTTATTGTTAATTGAAGAAAGCTTACGATAACCGTGACCGAAAAGGAAATGATATTTTTTGTCTATACCCTAAAAGAATAAAAGCTCTGTCTAATGTCACAATAATCACAAAATTTCACTGAAAGCGCAACAGAAAAATAACAAAAAGAAAAATAAAATGTTTGTACGTGGATGAAATATACTTAGCGTTTAAAATTAGTTACCACTATAGTTACAATTATTTATATCAAAACTATTTTTTGTATAAATAATTGCAGTTATGATTGTTTCTGAATTCACAACACGTCAGCAATATCGATAATAATTGTGAAAATATTTTAATTTGTGTTTGCAGTATATTTCAATTGTGCCATTTTCATCGGTGAAACCCATAAATTCCGCGAAAGTGCCCATTTTATTGCCTAGCTTTATTGATTTTACAAAATTAGCGCAGCTCCCGAAGATATAGGGAACAATAAATTCTTCTGTAACAACGGGGTAAATTCGTGTTAACGCTTTAGTACCTGCGATAGCGTTTGATAGTATACAATTGCTGATAGCATTTGTTGTAGCGCCGTTAGCATTTATATTTATTGTTGTTAGGTTGACATTCTATATTTTCTAATGCTGTATCAACCATTATTTGCAATAGTATTTGTTTGACCGAGCTTTGCTTTTTGAAAATTATATTTAAATATAAATTACTTAACAAGACAACCTAATTTTATGTAGCTTTAATGTTGCTATGTCCGTTCAGTTTTTCATTACCGGAAAACACTAATATAACAAAATTTTCTAGTAAATGAAACCTATTTAGATCAGTCGATAATTGACCTCGAAACGCAAAAGTTTTATACGCCTTTCAATGCACTCACACATACGCACTTTGATACGTTTAAGCCACATCTATGCTTCTTTTACATACTAGGCACCAGATTCCAGGTTGTGATCATGCAGCTTGTTAACTTATACTTCGTCTAAATTATTATCACTTTAGCTTCGTAAGCACTTATAAATTATTATCAATTAAAATAATACCTAACTCAGTAAGGTTAAAACTTTTAAAATTTACACTAAAGTTATTACTAGTATCATTAACGATATTAATATTAGTAATACCATTAATATTATTATTAATTTTACTCTCATGTATTTTTATTTACATTTCTTTAATTTTTAATAATTTAATTTAAAAACATATAAAACACTATTAAAAATTTATAAAAAATAATTGTTGATCTTATTAATATTAATAAAATTAATATTAATGTAAGCAGTATCACTTTGATTAATAATTTTTAAATCTTGGAGATTAGAAGCGTATTAGAGTCTACCTAACCTATCTCAACATTGCCATGTTACTTTGTTAAATAAAAATATTTTATTTACTTTCTGTTAAAAAGTAGGTTACGTATGTTCGCTGTCCACTAAACCACTAAAAAGTATGAAAAAAAAAATTGTAACAAAAAATTAAACCGATTAAAGCCTGGAAAGTAAAAAATAAATGGTTACTTCGTTACGTTAATTTACTTAACCATATCTATGAAGTCGGTGCCACCTCTAATTTCCATTAAAGACGATACCTAATTCACACAAAGCGGTTTGGGGGCGTCCATAAATTAGTGAGCTGGTTAAGAAACAGGGTAGTAATCTCATACTAATCAATGAGAGAGGGGGGTATATATCAAATTTTTTTTCTGATTGAAACAAAAAAAATTTATATTTGTGTATTTAATCCAGATTGACACTTAACATTTAGCGTAGTCTAGACTAGCTTAAGTTACTAAGAACAGTTGTAATTAAACTCTTAGCAATTTGATTACTAGTAGAAACTAGTCGTAAAATAAAAGGGCGATTCAATTGTGTATTTTTCTTTTTCGATAACAATCACCGTTTACGTAAGAAACTCACATTTCGAAAATCCCCCGTGAGATTCGGGGATATTAAAATCACAAGAAAGTTAAAAAAAACACCTCAATAGTTTATGGACGCCCCCTTTCCTGCTTTTTTTAGTAAACTTTTCTTAAACTTGGATGCTTCGCTCCTATTGGTTGAGTAAATTAAAGTGACTAAATGACGCATTTATTTTAGCTTAAAACTTAATTTTTCAGTAAAATTTCGTTTATAGTTAACCGTAAGGGGTGTTGATTATCATTGTACATCCTTAGCAATTTACAAGAATAGCAAAATAAATTAATTGCGTATTTATTATTCACTAGCAAATGATTGCAACTTCGTCAGCGTGGAATTAAAATAATTAAAAATTATAAAAAATTTGCCCTCAATGATGAAAAAAGCCTTTTCCCCTGTTTCTTCGATCAATGGACTATCCAACATATAAAGCATTTCTTTTATTTGGACTATCCAACACAAAAATAATAGTTCAGTTCCAGTAGTTCCCGAAAATAGGACGTTCAAACAAACTCTTCAGCTTTATATTATTATACAGATAATGATTTTCAGCAAAGCAGCAAAATCAATTATGATATCATTTTTAATAATTCAGCAAATCAAAAAATATAAATTCAGCTGAAATAACCAGTACGTTATACTTTAATATATTACAATAATTTATAAAAGAAAAATATGACGAGTATGTAAAATTAGAAATAGAAAACTTTTAAAACATTAATTAAAGCAGCAATATTAATTATAAACTTTCCAACCACATGTATCAGTTAGGTTACAATGACCAGTGTACCAGGAAACTTTGTTCCCTGACCAGTACGTTCAAGTTATTTGCAAAAAAGCACATCGGTCCACACGAACGTTGTAGTCAAACAAAACTTCGACGTTCAACTGGAGTAGAAACATCTAACAGGAAGGGAGTATCCACACACGATGTAAAATTAACCGCTTGCAGGCAAGCAATCTCAATTTTATTGTTGAAACCGTAGATTATTGAGTACCCTTTTTTATTTTTATTCTTTACAAGTTAGCCCTTTCCTGTTATCACACCTGATGTTTTTTAAGGTTTTATCACCTTGCGTAGGTTGCGTAGATGGTTCTGACGCAGTGGTATGCGCGGTGGATTTATAAGACGAAGGTCCTGGGTTCGATTCCCGGCGGGGCAGATTGAGACTTTTCATAATTTGTCTTGGTCTGGCTGGTGGGTGGTTTTCGCCGTGGCTAGTTACCACCCTACCGACAAAGACGTACCGCAAAGCGATTTAGCGTTCCGGTACGGTGTTATGTAGAAACCGAAAGGAGTGTGGATTTCATCCTACTCCCAACAAGTTAGTCCGCTTCCATCTTAGATTGCATCATCACTTAACATCAGAGGTGTTAGCAGTCAAGGGCCAACTTGTAGTTGTTAAAAAAAAGGACTGCAGGAAGGAAGGAAGCCCTTTTGAAGGAAGCTGATCGTTTTTAAATTGATTTGGTTTATAAAGGGTAGGTTTTGATGCAGAAAATTACAACGGTGACAGTAATCAAATTATTAATCTCTTTCATTTATATATTTACATTTTTAAATGAACAATGCCTTTAAAAATTATAAAATACACAATTGAAAATTTAAAAAAATATATCTAGTCCATCTAGCCTAGATTATGATGGCTACTTAATTGCGTCTGTGTATCTCCATTAGCGAGATGAGAACACCCGGAAACTATTATATCTGATGGATTGGTTGGATGATGACACGATCGACATATATCTAGAGTAATTTAATTATTTTTAATAAAAGAAAAAAACTAAAATAAAAGAAGAATATCAACTGGTATAGTTGATATACTTTTTTATTAAAATAACAGTGATTGTTTTCCTACAGAAAGAGGTGTCCCAGAATCAGCAACAATCTACATTTTCGTTAAAAGGCCCGTTTATTTTAAATGCAAACAAAAATCGTCTCTGTAAAATGTTTTTCAAGACTCTTCACTGTAATTAAAATGACCTCTTCATGTCCCATTCTGACTGTAAATGCTTTTTAATTAAAAAGGTTAACAATTAATGCCTATTGACGTCTTATCTACATAGTTATTGTTTGCACTGTACTCTTTTCTTGGTTTATTGTGATCATAAGAACTTAGAATCATAATCATCAGAATTGTGATAGATTGTAATATTGTGATAGATGGAGAAAAAGTGGAAGAAGTAATAGAATTTGTATACCTGGGTAGTAAATTTACGAAAGATGGAACGTGTGAGAGTGATATTGAAAGAAGAGTGAATGCTGGGAACGTGGTGTATGGTGCTCTGTATGCATTTATGAATAGCCAGAAAGTGTCCCAAAAGGCAAGACTGGCTGTGCATAGAGGTGTGTTGGTGCCCACACTTATGTATGGTAGTGAAAGTTGAGTATGGCAGAAGAAGCACAAAAGTAAAATAAACGCGGTAGAGATGAGAGCATTGAGGAGTATGTGCGGGTTAAAACTGTGTGACAGAGTTAAAAATAGTATGATAAGAGAAAGGTGTGGTGTAAAAGAAGATGTAGTGACTAAAATTGAGAAAGAGATGCTTAGATGGTTTGGACATATAGAGAGAATGGATGAAAGAAGATTACCAAAAGAGATTTACAAGGCGAGGTTGAATGGAAATGTTGGAAGAGGAAGGCCTAGGCGAATGCTCCTGGACCAAATTCATGACATTTTAAATAATGGCCAGGTCAAGAGTTTCCTAAACCGACGAACTTGTATGAAAAGGTTAATGAGAGTGGAAGAAGCTAAGGAGGTATGCAAGGACCGTGGCAAATGGAGTGGTCTCTGCCTACCCCTACGGGAATAAGGCGTGATGTTATGTATGTATGTATAAGAATTCACACAAGACACATTTTCACTCAAAAATAATAAACTGGGATGCTTATTATTTTAGTGTTTCTTAGTGTTTCTTAGGTTTTAGCTTTTAGTTTTTACTTTTCATTTATTTTATAATTGTATTTTGCCTAGATTAATATTGTAGACTTGGTGTATATAGACAGCTGTATTTTATTTTATTTTATATTGTGAACGTTGTGAACTCCTGTTATAAGCTGAGCATTTGCGGAAGTTACCATTGTATAAATGTATATTAACATGTAATTAGTGTATCAGTTGTTGGTGTTCCTAAATAAATAAATAAATAAATAAATTATTTTTTTTAACTAGCCCCAATTTCCCACTTCTCTCGTTCTCGTTCTCGAGGGAATTTCGGAGCAAAATGTGGCCTATGCGTTAACGTAAGTGTAAACTATATTATAATGAAGTTTCATCAAAATCCATTCATCCAAAGACAAACTTTCGGCTTTATAGTATTAGTAAAGATGTGAAAAGTCACCTGCAAATCAGCAGTACAGTCCTCAAAGGCCTTGTTTTTATGCGTGTCGGATATCTCCAACGCCCAGTACAGTTGGACGTATTTGAAGACCAGCAGACCACCAGTCAGCTCCGCCCATGTTTTTAGAAGAGCTTTCCTTATGTCTCCTTTGCCTGGGAAAGAGGAAAACCTTTTTTGAGTGTTCATATTATTTGAGCTTATCACAATTATTATCACTTCAGCCAACAGGTATCCGCTGCTAAAACCTAGGCCTAGGTAGCTTCGATTACGAGGTCCTGGGTTTGAATCCTGGTGGAGTCATGACATAATTCTGAGATTTCATTCTTGTACTAAATTTTCAGTCAATTCCAAGCCCGGAGACGGGAAGTTGGTGGTGTTACACGCCTGTGCCTCGGATAGCAAGTTAAGCCTTCGGTCCCGGTCACTATAATCAACATCTCATAGTGATTGAAAATAAATGAAACATTATCACCCTAAACCCGCCAATCCGCATTAGAACAGCGTGGTGTGCCTACACTCCATATCGCCTCTCCTGTAAGGAGGAAGGCCTAGCCCTGTAGTGGGGCGTTAATAGGCTCAAAATAATAATCCAGTAATTAAAGTAACCATATGTTACTTTTACGAGTCCTTTTACAAGTTTATACTTGTAGATGAGACCTTTTAAAAGGGTTTATACTTGTAGATGAGAGAGAAAATGTACCAATAAAACAAGTTTTCGTAGTCGAATATTCATTACTTTGAAGTTCTTTAAGTAGACGCAATATTGCAGAGCAGAGTCTAGATACTAGTTACTTTTTGAATATCGTAAAAATCTTGAAAGCCAGCCAACAAACTGACTTGCTTACTAGCATAAGTAGTGACATAATATTCTTAGCCCTGGTTATTAGGTTGCAATTTGTGGATGTTCACTTTTCTATAAGTCGGATATTTAAACAGACTCATGAGAACCAGATAGGCGGGTTCTCTAAGATGAAAGTTACAGGTACGTTATAAGAAAAAGGCTTGAATTTTGGTTGCGGAGTGAATACATAAACAATAAAAAAATAGTAAAAAATACAGATTAAAAATATTAATTATCTAAAGCCAAAATCGGACTAAAAGTTGGCGTTGACAATAAGAAAAGTCATAAATGCAATACAAGGGATGTGGATTAATAAGATGGAGGTCTCAGGTTCGATTTCCGGCAGGGCCAATTGAGATTTTCTGAATTGGTCCAGGTCTGGCTGGTGGGAAGCCTCGGCCGTGGCTAGTTAGCACCCTACTGAGAAAAATGTACCGCCAAGCCAAGCGTTTCGGAGCGATTTAGGTTCATTATCGTGTAGAAACCGGATGGGGTGTGGATATTATCCTTCTCCTAAAAAGTTAGTCTGTTTTTATCTTAGATTGCATCATCACTTATCATCGGGTGTGATAGCAGTCAAGGGTCACTTAACACAGCTATTTATTATGTTGTTTTTATGTGCCAAAGTTTAACTTAGATCTTAAGCCATTTATGACCTCTTAAATACCTTAACTTAACTAATCTAAACACCTTATTCAAAACACTGAATCCCTGCAGGGGTAGTCTTTACCTGCTAAGGTTTAGTTTATAAATGATTTTAATCATGAACTCTTAAATGTTGTAAGTTTTTTTTGCTTTCTATGCCCACGTTAAAACCATATCAAAGTTCAGCTCTCTAATGATATTTATTTCTTCTAAATACTCTTAACCTATACATTTTCAACGCTCTGAAACCCCGCAGGTAGAGGTCGGTTACCTGGCTCCGGTAGCTCATAGGGAGGAATACAAGAGGCACAAGCTGAGATGAGCCGTAAGGGTAGAGTGTAAGAGAGACACCGATATGTATTTCTCACGAGAGCCCGGGGTCTCTGAATATGCACTGAGGATGGCCACCGAGGGTGGGTAAAAATTCCACATAACCCAACCTCTCCCCACAAAAGGTTGGGTATCTCTAGGAGATTTCCCCCCCGTCAACAAAAAAAAGGGATCGGTTACCTTCTATAACATCCTCAATTGAGGCTATTTTTTGCTAAACTACCTATCATTCAATCAATGGTCTACTCCCTCTCTCCCAATCAATGGTCTCCCTCAAAATTCTACTACAATTTTTATTCATAAAATCAGATATTTATACCAAGTGCGCTGTAGCATGGTGGCAGTTTCAGTAACATTTCGTTTCACTATTGAAAATTGCCACTATTTATAAATCCTGACTTAGTATTTCACCTGTACCACATTCGTAAAATATTCAATCATTAATAACTGAATAACTTCAATTTAACCAGCCCGAATGTTCTAATCTAAAAATAAAATCAAGTTAAAAGAAAAATTAAGCAAAGTGTTATACGTATAACATAACGGTATAGACGTATTTAGCGTTGGTATGTAATGCTTCGGAAAATGGATAATAGCTGCAGAGTCGAGCAGAGAAAATTAAGACCAAAATGCAAGCTTTAAACTCCCAACATATTTATTTCCTCTAAATAGTCCAACCCTATACGCGTTCAATGCTCTGAACCCCCGCAGGTAGGGGTTGTTTACCTTCTATGACATCCTCGACGTGTGTGTAGGGGCAGGCCGTCGCGTCGCCCCAGTTCAACGACCACCAAATCGTGAGCGCGAATAAGAAGATCGCATACGTGGCCACGCCGAAATTATCCGCCACTGGAATTGAAAAGTATTTTCAATGAATGCTAAATTAATTTTATTTTCCGCGAAAATTAAACTTCGTGTTTAGAAAACTAACTTAATACAATAAGAACCAGTTCTTATAATAGAGAGTGCAATTTTTCACGTCACCCTCAAACATCATTGGATTTATAAGACGGAGGTCCTGGGTTCGATTCCCGGCGGGGCATATTGAGATTTTTTTAATTCGTCTTGGTCTGGCTGGTTAGAGGCTTTTGCCGTAGCTAGTTACCACCCTACTGACAAAGACGTACCACCAAGCGATTTAGCGTCCCGGTACGATGTCGTGTAGAAACCGAAAAAGATTTTATCCTACTCCTAACAAATTAGCCCGCTTCCGTCTTAGATTATTTATATCATCACTTAACATCAGGTGTGATAGCAGTCAAGGGCTAACTTGTAGTCATTAAAAAAAAAACTATCTATTTTGTACCGACCGGGCCGGTCTCAAGACGGTATACGGAGCTTAGGCCCAACACACTGCTTTGTATTGATGGCGTGCTTACATTTAACGACAGGGTAAGTATGACTAAAACAATCTCCTCTGGACTTCAAGATTGGCACGGAACCGCAATGCATTACTTCATCCCCCCCCTTTTACGTAATATCTCTCTTCTTTTGAGCTTTATCCCTTTCCTCGCTAAGGGACAGAATAAATATTATGCCCTTAAGCATTTGGGTATACTTGTGCCTGTCTTTCTCGCTCTTTGGCAAACGCGCTATCAAGTTTTGGAGCCTTACATAACTGTTTTATCCATGTGCCACCAGTCCAAGATTCGCGCGAGCTGAACGCTCGAATATTGCGTGTCTCGGGGTGCGCTCCGATAAACCGTTAGGCACTCCTAGCGTCCAATAAATACAACTTCCTCACCAACTATCAGTTCAAAACAGCACCCGCATAGCTCGGCTGCAGCAATCGCCTCTTCAAGCAGTAGTTTTACAAAGGGTTCTTTGACGGTCTTCTGAACAAAACGCCGCGCGCAGTGAGCCAGAAGCGAAGTTAGAAGTATGAACAGCGTTGATACCACCAGCGGGGCGAATGTTACTTTGTTGAGCTGTAAAGAAGAAATGAAATAACGATTAGCCTTTTAGTATTGATTGCTACTACCTGATGGTAAGTGACTCTGCTATCGCAGATGCTATGGTAACTTGTAAGGAGTGGTATGAAATCTACACCCCTTTCGGTTTATTTCGACATCGTACCGGAAAGCTAAATTGCTTGCCAGTACGTCTCTATTGGGTAATAATTATCTACGGCCAAAGCCTCCCAACTGCCAGACCTGAACCAATTGTGAAAAATCTCAATTGGCCCAGTCAGGAATCGAACCCGGAGCATCTTATAAATCCACCGCGCATTTCACTACGCTACGGAGACCGCCAAAGTTCAATGTCATTATCAGCCCTTAATCTACTACTAGGCAAGGCATCTCTCTTATAGAAGGAAGAATTTGAAGTGTAGAACCTCCAACCCAATGCCCAATTTGCGAGCTTAGAATGACAATCATTAGCAAAAGTTAAAAAATAAAAAAAAAATATTAAATATTATTTTTATTTACACAAATCGCTATATAGCCCCAAAGTAAGCATAGGTAGCTTGTGTTATGGGTACTATGATAACAGATGAATATTTTATATATATTATACATAAATACTTATAATATATAGATAAACACCCAGACACTGGAAAATATCCATCTCAGCACACAAACATTTTCCAGACGTGGGGATCGAACCCACAGCCTAGGATGCAGAAGCAGAATCACTACCCACTGCGCCACTCGGCTGTCGTAATGACAGGGACCGGGGAGAGATCAGACAAGAAATCATTTCAGCATAACGTGGTCACAACGTGAATTAAGATCTTTTCATTTTAGGTGGTTTCTTTATCGTGGCAGGTGTGTACCTATTTAAAATTTTTAGTTAAGTCCTAACAAGCACGAAATAAATTTTAAATCATACAGAATCGCCTATACACCAACTGAGACTTTTGCCATATTAACTTTCTGCAATTGTAATCGCTATAGAAAACTAGGATATGTATTGAAATGCACGCGCGACATATCGATTTGAAATGTCATTTCCATACATTTCTTAGTTTTCTATAGCGTTTTCTATCGCAAAGTGTAAATATGGCTAAAGTCTCAGTTGATAGCATGCCAGGTACACGTACGATAAGCATAGGTAAGCCTCATGTGCCCTAAATATATCTAACATAACCGGAACCAGTATGCTGATTCTTGAATAAAATTATTATTATAAAAACAAAAACCCGACTGCATAGAAGTTATGAACTGAAAAGAGAAAAACAAGGATCACTATATCTATATAAAAATTCTAAATACTTTATAGTGCTGCAGGTGTGGACAAAATAGTTTACTACCTGGGAAAGAAAGATCTACCAAAACTACGTTTGTCCCCGCCTGCAGCACCATAAAGTATTTAGAATTTTATATAGATATAGTGATCCTTGTTTTTCTCTTTTCAGTTCATAACTTCTAAGCAGTTGGGTTTTTTGTTTTTATAATAATAATTTTATTTGAGACTTTTTAATTTTAATTTGTAGTATAGAAATGAGATGGTACACTTGGTATACTTTTTGACATTGCTTGTTAAAACAGTAATATAAACATGATAGGATATTAATATTTTTGAAATGGTCTTTTTACGACCTTTCATTTGATACCCATATTGCTAGGATAAAAGAAAAAAATGCACACTTCCCCCCTTTTCCCCCCATTTACAGTCGCCATTTTGAAAATTCATATAGCCTATGATACTTCCACAATTTAGCCAAATTCAACGACACCTCACATGTCAAAATCCGTTCAGCCGTTTAGGCTGTAGCGCGTGCATACATACATACATACATACGCTCGAAAAACATTACCCTCCTTCTGACGCAGTCGGGTAAAAAAGGCATCTTACAAACATCTCCGTACGAAAATACTCCGGATTCCATGGATCCGCATTTCGGACTAACGCATCTATAATGCCAAGCTCAAGATCAAGGCTTTCTTTCCTCTGCCTCAAGCGTAGGTATACTAGAGTACTTCGGACACATTGCTAGGAAAGACGGAGATAATTTATAGAAACTAGTAGTCACTGGCAAAGGGGGTCCTGACCTGACCGAGAGTGGCGAGTATCTGGCCAGATCCGCACCACTCTAAATTCCGCGTGATTCCTTCCTCGTCCCTATGTTCCCTCATTCTGAAGGCGAAGATCATAAATGGAGGTGGCCACGACCTTTGAACATGAGGAAATAGACCAACGAAGAAGGAGGACGAATATCTCATCGATCATCCCAACTTCAATTCGACTGCCAATCACGAATCAAGAATTTTTTGACGACTTCCGTGGCGCAGTGGTATGCGCGGTGGATATATAAGATGGAGGTCTTGGGTTCGATTCCCGGCGGGGCAGATTGAGGTTTTTCTTAATTTGTCTTGGTCTGGCTGGTGGGAGGCTTTCGCCGTGGCTAGTTACCACCCTACCAACAAAGACGTACCGCCAAGCGATTTAGCGTTCCGGTACGATATCATGTAGAAACCGATAGGGGTGTGGATTTCACCCTACTCCTAACAGGTTAGCCCGCTTCCATCTTAGATTGCATCATCACTAAACATCAGGTGTGATAGCAGTCAAGGGCCAACTTGTAGTCAATAAAAAAAAATACGACAAAATGATATTGGAGAATTCCGATTTCTGTTACATCCAATTTGCGACCGTTGTACATGCGTTCGACCAAGAATCGACACACGGCGTTGAAAGTTTGGCAGCTGAAATCATCATAGTAGTAATATTTCCCCTAACGAAATCCGATACCTAAGAACTCTCCTAATGCTACTTAATATCCGTTATTTTCTTATAACACTGCCGTTAACCATAAACGTTCTTTGAAGTTTAGCAATTTCGCAACATTTATTCAGAATTTATGTGAGATTTTATGCATTGCGTCGCCTGGAATGAAATAGCTGTTTACATGCACCTTGAAAACACGGAGTAACGACCCGTTATATTGGAACGAACACGGTCATATATTAGTTGCAAACTTTTATATGTAGGTGCGGGCTTTGTTCTATATTTTTACACGGATACTGTTAGGGTTGCTACCCATACTTTATTGAGCAATATTGTACGTTATTTCTGATAGTTTATAAGAAAAATAAAGTATAACTTTATATTTCAAGAGAATTTGTTTTGTGCTACATAGGAAATGGTATAATGGAAGGAATAAAGTCTCTTTGCTATAAAATTTAGTCACGAATTAATCACTATACAATCACTACACTAAAGCCAAACTCGATTGAGAATGCTTGTCAACAAACAAATTTAAAATGAAGGTAGAAAGTGCAACACTTTATGCCTAATAATTTAAAATTATGTTTTTTTATAAAATCTTATTTTATAGATATTGTATATATTAATTCGTTTTAAGCTTACTTATCTAATTTATTGTCATGCATTCGTCATTAACAAGTTAACTAAAAAAATTTGGTGTAAAATGGCTAGTGATTTTCACCTTCATTTTTAATTGATTTGTTGACAATCATTCTCAATCAAGTTTGGCTTTAGTATAACTTAGATATGGCCCACTATTGTTAACAAACAGCCAGAAGGGAATACAACTTAAAACACCAAAAGACAAACTTAATAACAATTTATTTATAAAGACATCAAAAATGATCAAAATGAAACATTATTACAGTAATTACTTAATTAAACATTACAAGCACAGATTCTAACAATAGTCAAATATTATGACTTCACAAGACTTGGACACTAACGTGAATGATCAGAATTATCCATAGGGGCATATTTTATAGCCTAACGCCCGACGAGTACCGCCCCTAGTCTATTATCTATAGTTTAACCGCGGTACCAACAATACAGCAAATGAAGCCACTATATTGTCTATAGTCTACAATGCTGCCAACACGGCCCTCCTGATATTGGGTCGCCCTCGACCCAGGCATCTCCGGAGACGTGACTGGGACCAGCGACACCAGTCACTGATGACTGCACCTGGAGCCGCACCATTAGCCTCTACTATAGAGGCCTGTAGAGCTCGTAGTGTCTGACACCTGCATTGAGGAAGTGCAATGCACATTCATCATCGTCACCGTCATCTGTGAAGAACAATATATTAGAAGGCAAATTCAACATTCTAAATTTTATCTTCCAACTCTTGCATCCTGTCATCACAGCAGTTCCTTCAATTAACTCTTTCATCAGACAACTGAATCATTTTAAATGCAGTCTTACAGGTTTTATCTGCGAGGGGTCTCAAAATAATAAAAACAATTTGATACAGTCCAATAGTTGTCCGTAGAGATAAAAGACTAAAAGAGCACGATAGAGGTCCATGAAGTCTAATAGAGACCAATAGAATTTAGTATCGCCCTATAACGAATAGAGCATACTTGATATTTTAATAAGGATAACAAAAATAGTAAAAGTAATCAATAGTATTGAAGATAAGTGGTTAACCAAGCCACCACATGCATGAAGACAAACGTTCAAGGAGCGTGGTGCACGCGGCTAGAGGTGCGCCAACACCGCGGATGCAAACAGCTGTCAGCAACGCAGTGTTGCCAACACGGCCATGCTGCACGGTGCCTGCCCCGGGCACCCCACGAGTCGAGATAAAATCACTGTTTAGAAACAATACAGATTACAACATACATATACACAGATATATACAGATTAGACGCTCCTGAGTCATGTTTTGTAAATTTTGCGTAGTTTTTAGAGGAATATTTCACAATCGACTTTATTTATTTACTTGATATTTACTTTACTTGATATTTTTATACTCTAAACTTTAGACTTAATACTTTAACCATCAGAGACTCTTAAAATACCAGATTATTTATTGCTACAAAGTTGTCAACGGAATATTGTCCTTTCGTTTTTACTCTCTTACGACAATCTCTTACATGATCTCAAACTCGACTCCTACAACATGACCACCCGACACCTAAAGGGAACATAGCCACACTTAGGATTCCAGATTCGCCATTATTGTAGACCATTTTCACTTAAATTCTTTACGACAAAGAAGCTCTTACAACATGACCACCCTTCCCTAAAGGGTCATAGCCACACTTAGGATTCCGGATTCGCCATAGTTGTAAACCACTCTTACTTAAAGAGCATGTATCTCACTTAAGCTGACCAAGTTGGTGAAGACATCTTGTACTTAAAGAGCATGTATCTCACTTAATCATACTAAGATGCCTTCAAGCTTAAATGTCGTTTTGTGTTTCTGCAAATTACTCGTATATTCTTAGACCAATATTCCGTTTCAACTAACATTCTATTATTTTATTACAGCTCGCTACATCTACATAATTATGGTTTACTACTAGGTTTATACCAGAAAATACAAAGATAATTACTTTTCACTTATTTACTTCCGATTCCGAAAAATAAAGATAGAAACTTTTTTTTTTACACAGGTGGGTACTTTCGAAATTAATAACTTAGATCGTTATAGCTCGGTCAGCCCTGACCTCAACTTAACGTTTTATTTTACTTTGCAACTTATAATTGATACTTTTACTAATAACTTTTTACTTTTCGTTTAATAATAAAACTATTTTTCTTACTAATCCTGGTCAACTTTACCGAATTTCTTTTCTCACAATATTCTCACACAGCCAGCCAACTGATGTCCACAGCTCGTCATTTTGTAATCAGCTCATCATCATTTTGTCACGTAGTATCATCAACAGCATGCGACAAAGCCACCATTCTGTAACCTTTAAAAATCTATGTTAGAAAACATCACACAAACGCCACACTATAGAGCAATTGGTACTTCTTAACCGATACATTTTAATTTTAGATTGCTTAATTAGACATTGAACACTAATTTATTCTAAAAATAGTACTACTCATAAGCGAGACAAAGTCTTTCATTTGATAAGTATACAAACTTTTTTTTTTTTTTTTTTTCAAACAAACCAGCATAGCAACAAAGGTAGTCGTAATTGTGTCGAAACAAATTCTCGTAATTTCGTCATGACCGTTTATTGTTAACTCGTTCTTTGTTCTTCAACTACCCTCATTCGTAAATAGTTTCACGTAATAATCTTTTCTTATTGCAATAACTCAAACAGGTTACTCTTAATAGCAAATCGACTAGTAATAAAACAAAATATGCAACTTCACACAATAATACCGTCAAACACAATGTCTTTCTTTTTCTTACCAGTCATCGTAGCCACTGTCTTACTCACAACTTTCTCTGATTACCTTCCGTTACTCACAACTTCTCGTTACTTTCCGCCACATGAGTACTCAGCTGCAGTAAACCACGATGTTTTACGGCAACGTGTTGATTAGTACCAAACAGTAAGATACCGCCAGCGCTGCCGAGAACCAAACTTAGGCCCGCAGGGGCTCGCCCATAAGAACACAGACGTACGCAAAATTACACTTCAATCCCGAATCACTACTTTTATAAGATTTCATTTTGATAATAATTTAAATTTCTGTTTAACTTTAAACAAATTTATAAAAAAAAATTATTTTTTTATTTCTGTTACCTTTTTGTGGGCATTAAGATCCACCCCACTTCTGATGTTAACAAACAGCCAGAAGGGAATACAACTTAACACCAAAAGACAAACTTAATAACAATTTATTTATAAAGACATCAAAAATGATCAAAATGAAACATTATTACAGTAATTACTTAATTAAACATTACAAGCACAGATTCTAACAATAGTCAAATATTATGACTTCACAAGACTTGGACACTAACGTGAATGATCAGAATTATCCATAGGGGCATATTTTATAGCCTAACGCCCGACGAGTACCGCCCCTAGTCTATTATCTATAGTTTAACCGCGGTACCAACAATACAGCAAATGAAGCCACTATATTGTCTATAGTCTACAATGCTGCCAACACTATAGCGGATACAATCAACATAATGATAAGATTACAAAATAAATAAATCTAATTTTAGGGGTTATTTAATAATTAATTATTTAAGGGGCTGGATTAATATTTTTCTCAAAGGCGACCCGCATGTTCGTTTGCTCGCTTTCAAATAGATAACAAAAATCGTATTTAATCAAGAGCCTATTTTTTCTTCTTCATTTAATAACTGAATATATGTATAGTGCCTGCCAAACTTTGAGTGCACTCTGAATTTGAAACATTCCGATCTGCAGAGGTGTTATGGACCGATAACTATTCGGTAAATACTAATCAATTTGTAGACTGCGCAAAGGCATACGCCTCGTGTTCATATATATATAACATATACAGCATACCTACCATCAACTATAATAGCGACTCAACTGTAGATATAAACTGAATTGCAGTTTAGGTTATTATTACGTAATAACGTCAGCTGAGTGCCTAGTGTGAGCTTTCACTAAAACAAATCGAAAACTTCACATTCGCCTAAAGGCAAATTTTATATGGAATTGAAGCAGCGCCCCTGGTAGTATCGACAGAAAACTCAAATGGTTGAATGTCAGTGTTCAAATTTGCGTTTACCGTTCTCGATATCGAGGCGGTAAAATCTTACACTAGCCACACTGGTCGGTTTTGGTCTACAGTTGAGTCGCTATTATAGTCGATGGTAGGTATCCAGTACAATGGATGTTTAATATGGCAAATTGGAACCGCGTTAGAGGTGTTCTAAGCTGAGTCGAAAGTTTGGCACGACCTACACATTATTTTTTGACGAATGTGGCAACCCTAACTACAATGTATTTGTGAAAAGTTCGATAGACAGTGATGGTTGAGTAATTCAGATATTCAGCGGAAGAGATTTGTTGTTACAGCACTACGAGTTTTTGTAAACTCTCATTTAAATTGAAACATTCAATCTGTGATTTAAATTGGAAATTCTATATATGCAAGAGGATTTCGTTAACCTCGGATTCATAGATTATGAGAGAACGACAGGACCTAATAGGTCTTTTTTACAGAGCTAACTTGAATAGAACTAAGTTTTTCCGTTTGGAAGAAGCAAGACAGTGAGACATAAGTAACTTGTCGTTTCAAAAGCCTACTTGGTTGAATGATGATTTTTTTAAATTTGCTTTTACTTTTAAAGATTTAACCCGCATTTGTCTGGAGTGGAACTCTTCTATTTTTTTTTGTTCATTACAAGTTAGCCCTTGACTGCAATCACACCTGATGATAAGTGATGATGCAATCTAAATTTGAAGCGAGCTAATTTGTTAGAAGTAGGACGAAATCTACACCCCTTTCGGTTTCTACACGTCACCATACGCATTGCTTAATCGCTTGGCGGTACGTTTTCGTCAGTAGTGTGGTAATTAGAACAACCAAACCTGGACCAATTTAGAAAATCTTAATTGGCACTACCGGGAATCGAACCCAAGACTTCCGTCTTATAAATCTGCTCATAGGCAAAGCAAAGCTATCTGACTCAGCTTAGCAGCGGTTTGCGCCAACTTGTCAAATCTAGTTTGAGTCTCAACATGTTTATCCATCCCCGTTCAATGGATGACGAATGTAAACTTGCGAAACACGGGAACATTTCACACCCCCGCTGCAAGTACACATTTTTTTGAACAAAATGTTTTGCTTAGACGTTTCTAGCAAGAGCAGATATGCAGCAGTGTGAATAGGAATCTCCTAGGACCTAGACTAGTAATCTGAACCTCATAATTGATTTCCATGAGACATGATTGTTGATTTCATTGTATTCTATAATTGACGGTCCACTACAGGGTCTGACAGACAGACTACAGGATAGGAGGGTGGTCAGCCCACCAATCCACATCGGAGCAGCGTGGTGGGTCTACGCTCCACATCTTGACGGCCTCCGTGGTGCAGTGGTATACGCGGTGGTTTATAAGACGGAGGTCCTGGGTTCGATTCCCGGCGTGGCAGATTGAGATTTTTCTTAATTTGTCTTGGTTTGGCTGGTGGGAGGCTTTCGCCGTGGCTAGTTACCACCCTACCGACAAAGACGTACCGCCAAGCGATTTAGCGTTCCGGTACGATGTCGCATAGAAGCGGAAAGGGGTGTGGATTTTCATCCTACTCCTAACAAGTTAGCCCGCTTCCATCTTAGATTGCATCATCACTTAACATCAGGTGTGATAGCAGTCAAGGGCCAACTTGTAGTTGATAAAAAAAAATAATCTACTCTCCTATAATGAGGGAGACCGGACTCTGTAGTAGGCCGCTAATAGATACGCTGATAGGATGATAATGATACCTATGCTCTTCCCAAAAGAGAAGTAGAGGTCAGATCTGATCCCAAAGGGAGGTAGGAGCTATGATTGCCTTAAAAAGGCATGAGAATGATAAAATAATCGCGACAAGTAGATCCGCTAACATAAAAGCTATAATATAAAATATATTCCCGTATGTTTAGCATGAAACTTGTGTTCGCTGTAAAATGTAAATTCCAATACACTGCGAATGCTTGCTAACACTGAATTTGCATACGAAACTAGAGATAAGAGCAATAAGCGGATAAACTTCATAGAAGCTTAGATAGCTATTTCATTTTCATAACATTAACCAACTTCTTCTAATTTAATCAAAATATTTTTCTTTATTTCGTTTAAGTTTTATGGTAGATAGCTCAAGCGTATTATACATTTTGATGTTACAGTTATGTCACAGTTACAGACAGAGAAGGATTATCTTTCAGGCAAATTAGGCGCAAATGTATTGTGATAACAAAATTATCAACGTAAAACGTACCAACTCTAAGTTAGCCCGCTACCATCGTACACTGCATCATCACTTAACATCAGGTGAGATCGCATTGAAGAACCAATAAAACATGTATATGACGGCGCCTGCGTCATCGTACGCGACTAGAAAGAAGTCTGTGAACTGCACGTGCACCAGCTACGCCCTCTTGCGGCTGCGCATCGTTCGATACCCCCACTCACCCCACTACTTGAGTCATTCTAAGTTGTATAAAAGGAGCGGGTCTACAACTGGTGGGCAGTCTAGGCTCTGGCGTGGCGCGGTGCAGACGTTGTACTTTGCTTATCGCTTAACCTAGACAACTGGGATAATAAATTTGTGCAAACGAATTAATTATTACTCTCAGCTTGAGTCGCGGTGTCTTGGGGTTGCATTAATTAACACGAGACGTTACGCATCATTGTAATACCATAATTTGCCAGTAGTAATTCACTGTTAATTAAGTTGCTGTTAATTATTCTTTCAGTTATCTATTTGTGGTTTAGTTATAATTACTCTTTTAAAGGATTACCCTATTATTTTATTCATTATGTCTGACCCTCTTTCGACATATATATAAAAACTGGACATGTATCCAAAGAACAGATCATAAAGTTTTGACAGGAAATAGACAGCTATGTTAAGTCTCAAAAACTAACACCGAGATTGACAAACATATGCGCATAACAAAGATGTTGCGAGAAATAATGCGAAAAAGGGAGGAGATGGAAAAGGTTAAAAAGAGGAGAAAAGAGAATATGCTACATGGCTGGCACGAATGAATTTAATGCGGTTGCGGCCAACCTTGGAGTACAGAGGAAGTCGTCTTAGTTCGTGCAAGTGAGACATACCCTGCTGATAAGCACAAATTCGAAGGGATTTTTCGTCCTCTCTTTTGAAGTGACAACGTCTTATAATTCGATAGAGCCGGCTGCACGCACGAAAAAACATGACGTCATGCGTCGTTACCTCGCTTTGAGGCGTTTCATGTAAGGCTTGAAGTGCAAGCGAGAGCGCGGAACGAGCGACAAAGAAACACAATAGGCCTTTGCGTTCGGCAGCGTTCGACATCCGTCTATTAAATATAATTATTAAATATATTAATTTTAAATTAAAAATTAATATATTTATTATAAATTTAAAATATAAATTTATAAAATCAAAATCAATTATATTATTAATTTAAATTAATATTTATAAAAATATACTTAAATTAAAAATTTTAATAACCAATTAAATGCTACCATTCCATCAGTATTTTCTTAAGACATTGTCACGTTCAACTATCGTCAGTAAACCGACTTTACAGACAATCAATTTTTTTTCTGAGTTGTGCTACGATAATAGATAAAGATCAAAAATCATCAAAAACTTCTGTATTGAAGTTTTTGATGATTTTTGATCTTTATCTTTAGTCTTATCTAACCCAAAAGATATCAAGCACCACTATGATGCATTCAATGTTTTATGTGGTAGGTATTGAGTGCCACAATTTTTCGGAATAAACATTTTTCCTTTCCTTCTTTCTCTCTCAAGCAAAAAATGTATCCAAAGAACTGTAATATTTGCGAAAGCACGAAAAATAATTTCGTGTATCTTAAGTTTATTTTATCTATTCTGGCAGCTTAAACAATAATCATCGCTTCAACGAACTAAGTAGACACGTTACATAATAAAAACTAAATTGTGTTATTGTTCATTTTAAATGTGGGCGATTTGGCACGCGGCCTGCTCTCTAGCGTCAGCGGCGTAAACTTTTTCAAAACTTGAATCAGAGCAATTCAGAGCTACAGGCGTTTTTTCAAACACGAACGTTTTAATAGAAGTTTGTTAGTTTTATATTTTACGAAGGAAACAGAAATGTATATAGTTTACTTTATTTCCAATTTCCTTATGTTATGAAAACATTTTATGATTTTCCGCTCAAAGTCGGACGGGGCGGGATATTTTTGGCCTGTATTTTTTTTATTCATTAGTAGATAGTCCTTGACTGCGATCACACTAGGTGGTAAATGATGGTACAGTCTAAGATGAAAGAAAAGGGTAACTTATTAGGAGTAGGATAATAAAATCCACATCCTTTTCATTTCTATACGGCATCGTTTCGAAGTGGTAAATCGCTTGGCGGTACGTCTTTGTCGGTAGGGTGGTAACTAGTCACGGCCGAAGCCTACCACCAGCCAGAAATCGAATGGTTAATATAGCTAAGAACCAACACAACAACATCAGATTTCAAACAACAATCTATCACAGACGATTCATTCGTTTAACAGCTAAAACCACAAAGTAAAAACAGACACTCATACAAAAACGTCCAACTCGTAACACTTCATTTTCATCGGATCCAATTGCAAACAAAAAAGTTGGTCTACACAAAAAATTCCAATAAGATCGGTCTCAAGGATTTTTTTAATCGACAAAAAAAACAGAGTAGGTTTTCAATTCGACGCATATATTTTTTTATGTATGCTTAACATTGACATATTAATAGTTAGTACTATATACTTCGGGTCTAATCATTGACATATTAATACTATGGACTTCGGGTCAGCGTTAAAAAGTGTCCGAACCAAAAGAGGGCTAAAACGCGAAAAAGATTCCAAATCGCATTCAGTGTCATATTAGCTAACTGACAGAATACACGTCAATAATGCCGTAATGTGTTATAAAAAACTTGTAAGAACTAAGACGGTGTACCATATTTTCAGTAAGTAAATATTTTTTCGTAAAAACTTTTTCGCGTTTTAGCCCTCTTTTGGTTCGGACACTTTTTAGCGCTGACCCGAAGTCCATAGTATTAGTATGTCAATGATGATTAAGCATAACTTTTTACAGAATAGTCTGATTTTGATAATTCTTTTTTTATTAGAAAGGGTATACTTTCAAAATGATCACATAGTCATCGTAATCTGATGACAAGACCCTGTGAAAATCGAAAGAATAGGCTGACAATAATGAGTTTATTTGTTTATTTATATTAATTTTAATCCAACCATTCCAACCGTCTATCGCTACGGCATATTTCCAGTAGCCACTCAAAAGCATTGGTGTAGAAGTGTACAACTATTACCACGTTCGGAGCCGAGAGAGGAAAATGTTAACGGCTGTTAATAATGGCGGCGTATTGGAAACTTGTAATAAAAGGAAAATTATTACTTTTGTTCTAAATTCTTTTACTTTACTTCGGCGAAATGTAACGGAAAACATAGTGGATAAATAATATTTCTATAAAAACTGTTTTAGTCTTTGAATATTGTTTCAAGTACAACATATTTATACAAAGGCTTGTGTACATTGACATACATACATAGCATCACGCCTCGTTCCCATAGGGGTAGGCCACATTTGCCACGGTCCTTGCATACTTCCTTATCTTCTTCTACTCTCATTAATCCTTTCATACAAATTCGTCGATTTAGGGTAATCTTGACCTGGCCATTTTTTAAAATGTCCTGAATTTGGTCCAGTAACATTCGCCAAGGTCTTCCCCTTCCAACATTTCCATTCACTCTCGCCTCATAAATCTCTTTTGTTAATCTTCTTTCATCCATTCTCTCTGCATGCCCAAACCATCTAAGCATCCCTATCTCTATTTTAGTCACTTTATCTTCTTTTACACCACACTGTTCTCTTATTATACTACCAAACTTTTGTTTTTGTTTATTTCGAGTGTTGGTGCCACAATTATTTATTAGATTCACATGAAAATACATTTCTTTTTATTTATTGTGTTGATAGAAGTGGACCAACTTGTTACGATTAGGATGTAAATCTGGAGTAGGATCTAACCAGCATCTCATCAGCCAGGACCAATTAAGAAAATCTCAATCAGCCCCGCCAGGAATCGAACCCAGAACCTCCATCTTATAAATCCACTGCGCATACTACGCCATGGAGACCGTTAAATTATGCCTTATTGAATGTATAGTTTAAACAGAAATATATGTCTCCAGTTGATCACTCGTGACTGAAGATCGTGTACAGCCCGTGCAGAAAACGTAACAACTAATTGTTATTGTACTTCGTTGTATGTATTTACGAACAACTTCTACAACTGTTCAAAAGCTATTATTTTCAAATTAACTGCCACACATATCTACGCAGTTAATGTCTATAAGTTATGAGTACACAAATATATTAATGAAACACATTCACCTCAAAACATTTTAACTTTTTAATTTACAGCTTGTGGTAAATGTTTAGGATTCCGGCAGGTGGTAAGACATTCTAAGCAGATGCTTAGTGTATATGGAATCAATGAGCTATGTGCCATCTATTAACTGAATAAACAACTTGAAAATATAATGTTTTAAAAAGAATAATGCGAATAAACATGCTCAACTTGTTTTTCGAAACACGAGTTGTGCTTATAACACCACCAAAATGGCTGGTGGGTACCGACATAGATGTACCACCACGCGATTTAGCGTTCCGGTACGATGTCGTGTAGAAACCGAAGATATATTATCCTACTCCTGATAAATTAGCCATCTTAGATTGCATTATCACTTACCATCAAGTGTGATTGTAGTCAAGGGTTAAGTTGTTATAAATAAAAATAAAAAAGAGTTTCAAAATCCTACCTATTTGACGACCTCCGTGGCGCAGTGGTATGCGCGGTTTATTTAAATCAGACGTATATAGAGGTCCTGGGAATTTTAATCACGGAGGGGCAGATTGAGATTTTTCCCACTAATTTGTATTGGTCTAACTGTGGGAGGCTTTTCGTGGCTTTTTATCACCCTACCGACAAAGACGTTACCGCCAAGAGACTTGGCGTTCCGATACGATGTCTAAAACCGTGTGGTTTTCGTCCCACTCCTAACAAGTTAGCCCGCTTCCATCTTAGACTGCATCATCACTTAACATCAGGTGTGATAGCAGTCAAGGGCCAACTTGTAGTCGATTAAAAAAAAACCTAAGAATTTTACTAGACTAACCACGAACCAGATCAACGAGGATTTTTTATTATTATCATCACTTTAATCACCCATTCAATCCTACTACTGTTATATAGGCGAAAGTTTGTAAGTATGTCTATTTGTTACTTCGTCACGACTAAACGGCTAGAGAGATTTTAATAAAACTTGGTATGGAGCTAGCTGACTCCTGGATTAACAAATAGGCCACATTTTATACCGAAATCCCCACGGGAACGACAACTACGCAGGTAAAACCGCGGGTGTCCTCTAGTATTTAATAAACGTACGTAGATACAGTGTTTATGGTTTGGCCCCATGTCAACACGACACACAAATTAGCAGTGCGTAACGCATATCAAAACATTTCAGTACGAACACATCTTGCGCAAGTATTTCGGTACAAGGTGATACCGCTGTGAATCAATGCATGTTGATCTACGCACGTCTGTCATTGTCTCTGCTAATCTAAGAGCCTGTGGTTGGTAGACTTTCGTCATCAATACTTATACAACAAACTCCACCGCCGTAACACTGTTTACGCTTACCTCTAATAACGTCGCGCAAAGTTGATAATCGAATGTTGCACATTTTTTAAAAGAAGAACTACACAGGTACCGTATGAAAAAAGTTTCTCTTTAAAATCTTAAAACATGAAGGTTCTATGTCAATTCGAAGTACCTATTACAATAAAACGCCAATTTCATTCTTTAACCCCTATTATATTGAGTATACTGAGGTAAGTTTTAGCTTAAAAAGTGTCAAGGCTTTATGTAAATTAGCTTATAATTGATGGAAGTATCGGTAAACCTCAAGCCGCCTGGACTCAAAACAATGTATGGTAGGACTGTTCCTATTTATTATACTACAAAAATTCGTTATGGTAAATAATATCTATCTTTTAGGGATAGATAGGAAGAAAGAAATAGGAAAAGGGAAATAGAACATCGTCGTCGTCATTGATATTGGTTTAATTGACAAATTAATTAAAACATAATTCGGTACAGTATAAGGTACATTAAAACCAGTTAGTTAGCGTATAGTTTATAGTAATTTGTATTATTATCTAAACAAAATAAAGACTCAAAATTAAATTATTTAGTAAAATAACTCAATTTAATGTAGCATTTTCTTTTCTAAAGCCGCCATTTTGAAAATTCATATAGCTTATATCACTTCCACGATTTAGCCGAATTTTACGACACCTCACATGTCAAAATCCGGTCAGCCGTTTAGGCTGTAGCGCGTGCCGAAGAAATGGGCATACATACATTCATACATTTGCTATTTGTTAGCATATTTCTCAAACCTAAGTGGTTTCTAATGCTAATACATATAAGAATAAGAATGATGTAAACCTTAAATAATAAATAAATAAATAATAAATAACATACATACGCTCGAAAAACATTACCCCCCTTCTGACGCAGTTGGGTAAAAAGAAGAATATACAACTATACATTATGTCGGTTATTTAAACAGACACATGAAAACCAGATATGCGGGTTCTCTAAAATGAAAGATACAGGTACGTTGTAAGGAAAAAGGCTAGGATTTTAGTTGCGGAGTATTCGTATTTTTAAAGCTAAAAAAAATGTCAACGAAAAAGCAAAATTTGTCACAGAGCTTAGACCATTATGCTGAGTCCCAGACTAATTGAACAACCCGAAGTTTTATCACGTTTCACATACTATCCTTCACTTTCGTTAGCACTTAGCCTAACGAAAGTAGAGCCTATACGTACTTAAATATAGACGAGAAAAGAAAAATCTAGGTAGGAGTTTACCCACCCATGTATTCACCAAGTCTCTGTAGACAGTATATGTACATCTATATAGATTATTTTGCATTGGCTACTTAACGCTTTTACACTGGACACTATACACTAGTAAACAAGTAAGGTTTTCTTTAATTTTTTTTAGTAGTTACGTAAAAAGATAAGGAAAGTGTCAAAAAATCAACTTCCATTTTTAAAAATCGCATAATTTTTTTTTAAAAATACTAAATAGAAAGACTTTTTTCTTGATTGTTCTGTAAATATCTTAAAAAATAATTAAGATTTGAGAGTACATTAACATTACGAACAGTACTGAAACTTTCCCAGAGTGGTGAAAATACGGTCGAATACGTGTACTCTCTCTTGGCACTATTGTTCACTAGTGTAACAGCTGATCTGTGATTGAAAGCAATGTCCCATTGTCAATCACTCATCAGTGTGACGTCACAGTTTTTGTTTAGGAGAAAAAAATGGCATTCGTTTTAGATGTCAGTAGGTCATTAAATATCTATTTTATATTCTTTTTTTATTAATATATATCAATAATGATTTGTATAGATAATTTGTTTAACTCAATTTAAATACTATGTTAGTATCAGTATAGAAAGTTAAATTATATAAAAAATAATTTAATTAAAAAAAATTAAAAAAATTAAGTTAGTCGCTTTTAACACAATAAAAAAGCAGACGTAAAAATATTTCATCCAAGGTTAACTGTTTCCCGTTAAAAGAAGCTAATCAAAAATGTCTTTGTTTATTAAATTTTTTTAAAAATTTATAAGTTAGGTTTCAAGAGAAAGATATATTAAAAGCATATTTTCACAGCCGAATTTAACCGCCAGTAGTTTTAATGCATACACTTGTTCACTTTGAATCACTTACCCTAACGACTACTTTCAAAAATATCCCCAAAACGTCAATTTGGAACTTCATATTGACGCAATAAGTCTTGTAACTTCGAAAATATCACTTCGTTTTTCACATCACAGACTGGAACAAACATTTCATTACAAAACGATCTAGCCATTGGCAACCAAATATATTTCAAGAGCACTATTTTTAGATCTAGACCTATGCAAACAACTTACCATTGTGACTCTCTGATTTGTCCTTTTCTTTTTTTGTTATTATTTTAAGTGACCCCCTCACCCGGGCAGGGGGTTTTCGGAAAAATCGGGATGGGAAAAAATATAATACGTGCTACGTTTGGTTTTTATTGAGCGGACGTTCGGAGTGCGCGCGCGCATCTCGAGGCCGAAACTGTGTCTTAATTTAGACGCGAGCGGGTACCAACTGTGGATTGGTCGTCCTGCGGTTAGATTATATACTGGACCGTTTAAAAAACAATAGAAAACCGTAGCCCACGTGTTGAACAGATGTGCAGCGTCCTGAAAAAGAAAGTGGGGAAATTAAATTCCTACAATGCGTGAGACTTCTTCGCGTAGAGAGAGTAGACGTTTAGATAGAGCGTTCATTAGGCATTAAACTAAACTTAAAATTAGCTCTATGACTCTAATTATACCAGTTATATTTTGTAGGTATTTATAAATAAGACATTCCTGAATAAAATATACACAAAAACCAAATATAACGTAACGTATTTCATGAATCTTTGAATAAGTTTATTTATCTCTTCGATGAAACAAACTTTATGGTAAGTATGGTAGTAAAAACATAGTAAAAACGACTTTTTACGTTATTATTTGATAGGTTTATATTGTTTAATCTTAATCTAATTTAGTAAATTGATACTATTTTTATAAATTTTCATTATAAGATTTCTATATCTGACATTCGTAAGCGCTTTTAGACCAATACGAAGTAATAAGTAAATACAAATACGGATTTTTAGGAAAACCTTCGAGTAGTAATTACTAAAATATAATTTATTATATTTTATTATATATATATTATATATTATATTAATATAATTAATATTTTTAATCCTTGTAAACCAAATAGTCGTAATAATAGTAATTAATTTATTATCTAGTTATTGTGTTATTTTCTAACTCAGTGGCTCGGTTTATGATATTAGTGCGTTCTACATTGCTGCTTCACTAAGCTATACCTATTACAAAAATATAACTTCAAGCAATATTTGTAAACTCTATTAAATAAACTTTGAATATTAAAATTACTTTGTAGGTACCCATCGACCTAAATCGAAATTAATAGCGGCAAAATCAATGGAGTGTTCCGGTATGATACAAAAAAGTAAGCATAGATAAGGTCTGTGAGTGCGACCACAGACAAGCATCAATTTATTAATATATAAAACACACTTTGAAGAAAAAAATAGTATTGATAAAAAACAAAATCACTTAACTATAGTTCGGCCTTTGAAACGAAGGAAAACAAATGAAACATTCTTGAAAACCTGACAACATAACCTGACATTTTTGCTTTGAGATAAGGACAGTGATAACACTCGTCCGCTTTCACATATCGGTTCTTTGTTAACGTTTGTTCTGTCGATGCCTGGACTTTATGTAGATACTTAGCAGATACACCAGCTGGAATGTACTTGCTCTATGTCTCCACGGGAGACAGTATCATTAAAATAAATTAGTCAGGACGTTTGTGTTCATTTTACTGTCAACTTGTCTATCATACAAATTACCAGCTGTGCCCAGCGGTTACACCCGCGCAGATTCCATTTCTGTAATAGTATCGTGAAAAGTCTATATCGCGAAATTAATAACTATGCCAAAGTAATACATTGTTTGCCCCAGGAAAAATTAAATGTTTATGCGATGAAACTTTTACCTTTGGGTTGGTAATCCTATCTAATTTAATAATAAATAGTATATTTGGCCCTAGATAGAAGGGTTATTGCATAATCAGTACCATCCATCCATAACATCTTACTAAAATACCTGCCTAAAAGGTTATTTTAGAAAAAAATATTGTTATAGGTAATTTAACGAACACAAAGTGAAATTATTGTTTTATTATGACATACTTAGTGCTATCTGAACTAACGAAAACAAAATGTTATGAAGAAAAGTCATTTCTTTATACATTTTGTATGCAACTGTCGATATCAACTACGACTCGATAGGAATTAAAAATAATAACTTTTTTAGGTTTATTTTAAAACCCCGATAGTTATAATATTTCTATTTATATATTTAAAAATTATAATTATAAAGCTATTTTATTTCGTTTATTTTGTTAGGTCTCTAGATGTTTTTCATATAAAACCACCCTTTACAGGCAGTTTTGGACATCACATTTACTAAAACAATTGAGTGCATATTTTTGGAGTCGGTACCAGCAAGTTTAAGGAACATTTATTTAACGTAGTAAAGCAGTTTGTGGGTTCTAGGTAATGTCCTTAAAGTAGAAACCTTGGCTGGCACCGACTACTAGATATGCTTAAGTAAATTAAAGCAACTAAATAACAGTTATTTTTAACTTTTTAGTGCGTTTTGAGTCGGTTCTATTTTTTGTTAAAATTTTTATTTCTTACTTTTTGTGATTTATTGCCACGTAACGTACTCGTACTATACTGTCATAGTATATTATACGGCACTTGTAGCCAAAAAGCTACCGATACTTACACTGAAATCGAATTCGCTGCAAGTGTGCCTATAAAATTTGAAGAGTTCCTTCCTAACATGATGATAATGGGACTACCTTGGAAGTGTGCCTTTTCTAATAAAAAAAAAATTATCAAAATAGGACAACTCTGTAAAAAGTTATGCGTGGTCATACATAAAAAAAAATATATACGTGTCGAATTGAGAACCTCCTCCGCTTTTTTTCGTCGGTTAAAAAAATAGGTATCAATTGACAATAATATTGGTAACATTTCTATAGCAAAAATTACCACCTAGAACACCGAGCGCAGCGCGGAATTTCTAGATATTGATAAAATAAGATCAACTAATAAAACCATAGCGGATCTTTGCTAGAAAAGCATCTTTATTCGTTTAATGAAACGGGCAGGTGCATCCAAACCTCAGGTTTATCAGATTTCCAGCTGAATGCAACGGAAAGCTCTCAAAACATCACGTCCGCTTTCATACTCCCATATAATCGGATTAATTTCGCTTTTGCTGACGACTTGCAACAGATTACAACACAAGAAGATATTGCAATCATTCCTTTATACGAGTAACTTGCTCAAACTACAGATTATACAAGCAAAAGTAAATCATATAAAATATAACATTGTATTTACACAGTTACAATTTTATTTTTTTTAATTTTTTTATTTTATTTTAATAACTTTATTGCAATTAACAAAAGTAACATTGCAAAAAAAACAGAGCATCATTAATTGGCAAAAGGCAGCCTTATCACTAAAAGTAATCTCTTACAGGCAACCTACCGTATTGATTCTAAATATTCTGTGAGTCGAGAAATTGCAAAAACAAAAGAAAAGATAGTAAAACTACAACATACATACATCTAATACTATATACATATACATATATAAAACTTATACAATACATATATTTACTATATATATATATATTACATATATTTAAAACTGGGAATTTTGAATTTGCCTTCATTATAGAATGAAAAACTGTTTTTATTTTCTATATTTTTATTGAATTAATTAAATTTTTTTATTTAGCTTTAAAATCCCTAGTTTATCTTTCTAAGTATTCAGCTTTTTACTTGTATATGTATGTACATTTATATAATATAGTACGTATATATATTTATATGTTTAAACTATATGTGTAGGCCCAATGTATATTTTATTTTTTTAATATAAAGGATTACCCTATCATTTTATTCACTATCTCTGACCCTCTTTCATGAATTGAAATAAATTATTACTCTCAGCTTGAGTCGCGGTGTCTTGGGGTTACATTAATTAACACGAGACGTTACGTATCATTGCAATACCATAATTTACTAGTTGTAATTCACTGTTAATTAACTTGCTGTTAATTATTCTTTCAGTTATCTATTTGTGGTTTAGTTATTGAATATAAAGCTGAGAGTAATAATTCATTCGTTTGCACAAATTAATTATCCGAGTTGTCTAGGTTAAGCGATAAGCAAGGTACAACGTCTGCACCGCACCAAGCCAGAGCCAAGACTGCCCACCAGTTGCAGACCCACTCCTTTTAGGTATACAACTTAGAATGACTCAAGTAGTGGGGTGAATGGGGCGATAGAACGATGCGCAGCCACAAGAGGGCGTAGCTGGTGCACGTGCAGTTCACAGTCTTCTTTTTAGTCGCGTACGATGACGCAGGCGCCGTCATATATATATTTTTTTATTATTGCAGTATCCGTTTTCCATAACTTAAGGAAGAGGACTTGTCTAGAGGAGATCGCTTTTAGCGCTAAGACCGCTTTTGTACATTTAACGTTTGTTTTTTGTCTCTGTATCTTTATCAATGTGCAATAAAGAATTTATCTATCTATCTAAGTTTATTTATGGTTTTAATTTCCATTTTCCATTTGCTTCTTCTTAGCCAGCAGTTTCTTGAACAGGCGCACCAGATACTCTTCGGGTCGCTTTTCGTTAACCTCCGTCTGTTTGAAGGAGCCCGGCCCGACCTCCACGTTGGTATGCGTTGACTTCCTACTTCTGGCGAGATTTACAAGCATATGAAGTATTGGATCACTCTGAAAACAAACAATAAGTGTGGAGAACAAAACTAGTGGACGCCCACAACTTCGTCCGCGAGAAATTCTGTTTTGTAATAATTCGACAAAAATTGTCCTTTCTTAGGTTTAGGTTCACTTATAGTGAAACACTGATGTTATGAGATGCACTCAGTGGAGTATGGAGTGGATTACACCCCTTTCGGTATCTACACGACATCGTACCGGAACGCTAAATCGCTTGGCGATACGTCTTTGTCGGTAGGGTGTTAACTAGCCACGCAAAAGCCTCCCACCAGCCAGACTAAGACAAATTACAAAAATCTCAATCTGCACCTCCGTCTTATAAATCCACCGCGCATACCACTGCGCCACGGAGGTCGTCAAAAAGTGTGTGAAAATGTGCAGTGGATTACCAAACGATGATCGAGGGTTCGCTTCCCAGCTGAACCTCTTTGATATTTTCTTTATTGTTTCAGGTCTGTGGGAGATTTCAGCTGAGGTTAGATACCAACTTGCCGACAAAGCACTGCAAATACTGGTACGATCTCATGCAGAAAGGGGTGTTGATTTCCTCTTAGTACCATTAATTCAGACCGCATCCATATTAGATTGCATCTACACTTACCACTAGGTGTGGTTGCAGTCAAGAGCTAACTTTTAGTTAATAAAAAAGCTATTTCGTAAAGAAAAAACATACTTTTAAATAATATGCATAAATATTGTTACTTCCAAGTAACACTATGTACATCCCCAAGGGCTCGGAATGGAAACTGTTTTGTGCTAGTATTGTCTGAGGTGCAATGAGTGTAAACGCTGCATACAGTTTAATTATAAATTCCATTTTTATCTGAAACAATGCAAAATATTTTAAATCCCAATAGACTAAGTAGGAAAAGAAAATTATAAAAAGTAAAATGTATTGTTAATTCCGAACAATATATAACCGGACAATAGCATTCCAACGATTCACCGTGCGGGTGCCGGGTCCATCGCGTGGCTGAGAGAAAAACTCCGAACAGAGCCAGAGACTTGTGACACGGGTGTAGGTTTAAAAGAGATCTCTTAGTAACGGCCGTCAACACACCTCCTCTGTTCATGTTATTCGCCCTGCCCAGACAAATTAGGAAAGATCCTACTAGAGCAACTTTGAACACTTGTTCTAATACGGAGCTTGCTGCGCTTTCTAGTAAGGTCAAAATATTTTAGCAGTTTAAAGAGTCCTTTTGCTGGTGGTAGTTAAAATCCGTATAGCCATCCGTAAGTCCGTGATCAGCTTCTTGCGTTCCATGGAAAAGTAGCGACCAACTTCGCAAATCCAGATGATGATTTTTAATGATAATTTCTTAGAATTAAAAGAAGAAACTTAGAAACAGATGAACAGAAACAAAAACTCAGTACTCCATAGCCCAACCAAGCACGCGAACCTAATACCTTGTGACCTCTTAGGCTAACTACTGGACCAACGGCAGTTAGACTACTTAGTTAAGTTTATGCTGTAGACTAAGAGTCCCAAAACAATTTGTTATAGGTCGATACAAACACCCCTCGAAAACATTATCCTTCCTTCGGTAGTCAGGCAAACAAATGAAACAAACAAAATGACTAAAACAATAAAGATGAAGCTTTACGCTTCATGTTCAATCGTGTTTTGAAAATGCATCGCTTTAAAAATACACAAATAAAGACTTACGACTATTTTCCAAGCGACCGAATTCGTTTTACCTTATCACGCCAATAAAAATCAGTAGCTAGACAAACAGTTTCAACTTTCCAAGCGGATCGCAGATCAGGGACCTTACTACCGGCTTGTATCATAGCAGTAATATTTCCATTGTGTTTCCACATTTCGATTGTATAGTTTAGCAGTGTTGTGATCTCTTCGCCCTCCCAAAACAATTTATCAGGGCGTTACAACACGGCACAAAACATTACGGTCGATGGACAGCAGGCGAGCATCAAACAAACAGATGGCTCCCACAATAGCTCCGTTTACGCTGCCTGTTCAATCGTGTTTTGAAAATGCATCGCATTAAAAGTTCTCAAATAAAGACTGAGACTATTTTGCGTGCGAACACCGCACCGAAGTGGGTTTACCTTATCACGCGTAAAAATCCGTTCAAGAAAGCTGTCTCTGTTTCAGGCGCTCGAACCAACAATGACCGTACTGCACAGCTTGGATCATAGCAGTAATATTTCCATTGGGTCATCCAGCGACGTTATCTGCTGGATGATATTACTCTTCGACTGCCACTTATTATTACAAAACAAAATCATGTGCCGTATCTGTCGTCTGTCCGTGATATGCTACATTACTTCTTAAAGTATTTTCATGCGGTTTTCATCAATAGATACAGCAATGCCGAAGAATGGTTTTATGACTGGTCCATCGCGTAGCAGAGAGAAAAACGCCGAACAAAGACTGTATTTTGCGGGACGGATAGATGTAGGCTTAAAGATACCTTTGTGACTGGTCAACACCCGCTTTTTCAGCTCGAATTATTCTCCCTGCCCCACCAATTCTGGAAGATATCTGCTAGAGCAGCTTTGGATACTCGTTCTAAAATTAATCTTATAAGCTTATCTGTTAAGGTTATGTGTAATTTGCTTAAATAATATGATAATTGTGGAACGTGATGCGCCGCCTAAAAGCTTTCATTGTTGATCTCCTTAAAGACCACGACGGCATTTATCTTTTAAAGATTTTATGGATAGCTAAAAGATTTATATATTTAAAAGTGAACATGCGAGTCATGCGCCCATGAAGATTTGCAACAGAGGCACTGCTAATGCGTTGTTGTTTGTTGTTTAGTTTACTTGCTAGACATCATTATTCTTAAAGCAATATTGAAACAATATTACTTTTGTAAGACCATGGTACCTTTCGACGCAGTAACACGTACATTTCAAAAACGTTCTAACAATATGATAGTTTTATAAAAGATCGTAGTAAGTCCCCAGCTCACAGATTCTTTGTTTAAACGAAAATGCTTTCAAAAATTCATTATCTTATATTAGTCCTTCCGACGCTATCGTCCGTAATGATACTTCTAGATTAAATAAGAAAGGATAGTTTGCGTAAATTAGTATGAAACTTGAGATGAAGTCTTTGTTCACGGTGAAAGAACAATGTTGTATTAAAGTGAGCTCTTTGATATGACAGGAACCTGTTACTAGCAGTAGCTAGTAGAGCATAATGGAATCCCTTGCCTTAAGATAACCTTTAACAAGTTAAGTAGCGAAGTATATAAAATGTTATATAGAAGTCTCAATAACTAAGCTTACAATTTTTAAAACAAACAAACCGGATTACTGTAACAATTTTTTAACCGATGAAAAAAACACGGAGGAGGTTCTCAATTCGACACGTATATTTTTTTTATATGTATGACCACACATAACTTTTTACAGAGTTGTCCGATTTTGATACTTCCAAGGTGGTCCCATTGTCATCATGTTAGGATCTGATAGTGATATCCTGGGGAAATTGAAGGAACTCTTCTAATTTCGAAGGCACGCTTACAGCGATTTCGGTTTTTATCTCGGTTTCGGTAGCTTTTTGGCTACTAGTGCCGGATAATATACTATGAGAGTATAGTACGAGTACGTTACGTGGCGATAAATCACTAAAAAGTAAGAAATAAAAATTTGTAACAAAAATAGAACCGACTCAAAACGCAAAATTTTTTGTACAAAGTGTTTATTTTTTAATTAAAAAAAATGCCTTAACTTCAGCCTGCATTTCGCCGAATATGTGCGATGGTATGTAAGGATAAGATATCAATTATCTATCTATTTATAAATTTTAGTTATTAGAGACCATTACATAGTGATTAAAATTGAGAAAGGGATGCTTAGATGGTATGAGCATGTAGAGAGAATGGATGAAAGAACATTAAAAAAGACGTTTATGAGGCGAGGGTGAATGGAAATAGGTCTTTGCCTATGTTCTTGGAACAAATTTAGGACATTTTAAAAATAGTCGTATAAAGAATATCCTAAACTGACGAACTTGTATCAAATGATAATTGAACGTGGAAGTGGACGAATCTAAGAAAGTATTCAAGTACCGTAGTGAATGGAAGGACGTGGTCTCTGCCTACTACTACAACATACTATTATGTATGTATGTTAATTTCAAAATGAAATTTTAATAAAAAAAATTGTCTAAAAAAAAAAGAACAAATAAATTTCGAATAAATTTATTTGTTCATGGAATAACATTTAACGTGTAAAGATTGCTGCTTACTTACTATAAACATAGCTAAAAGTATGCACGTTTTTTGGGAATCGACCATAAAACATACACAGATGTAAGTAAAAAAAGAGACCTTTTCTGAAGCATCTTAAAAACTTATATTGGTTATATTAATATTTTGCGAGTCGTTTCACTGTAATAAGTTATTTAAAATAAACTAAACAGCATAGTGAAGAGACTTTCCGCTTATTTTCACAATCAATTCGCCTAGGAACTCTGCTCCGCGCATCGGACGAGTTATCAAATATTTGTGATGAAATGCTCGCAGCAGATGCCATGAATTCAGATGCGCTCGAGCCTTTAATATCCTGTTGCGTTTCATTCAGATTTTATGCTGGAAATATGCATCGTGAAATATTGTTGGAATTTGTTAAAATACTTTATTTACAAATGCCTCTTTTGTTTAGTTGTTGGCTATTTTGGTTTTAGGTTATGAGGACTAGTGCTTGAACTTGATGGTTTTTAGGATTCCGTAGCCAAATGGACAAAAACGGAATTCGTCAAGTGTGTTTGTCTGTCCGTGCGTTTGTCACAGCCACATATACTGTTGAAACTAGTAATTAGTAAATAGATGTATTCTGTGAACCGCGTTTAGATAAATTTTCGGGGTTCCCCATACTCAGAATTGAAACTCAAAAATTGTTTTTTTATTAAACCTAGATATTGAGATTTCTAGTATAATTGGTTTCTAAACTGAACAGTAACGGGAGCATCCCAGTAGTACCCCCTAACTTTAGTTCTATAGAAATGTTGATAGGTACACCATATTAGTGCTTAGTGTCATTAAAGAAATGTCGATATCAACATCTTGTTTGTACGTTACATATAAAATATCTATAGTTTTTATAAGTATAATATGGAATCTCTTTTGATTGCAATAACAAATGTCCACTTAAATTTAAGAGTGTCTATATACATACGGGGTGTAAGGGGGATGATAGTTCCAGTCGGCCTCCCCAAATGTCAACTTCACCTGTTCGCGGTGCACCCTGCAGATGGACCGACGAGGCTCTGGCGACCGATGAATGGCGGTATAACCATTCCAAATAGGCTGGACTACAAAATGAGGCCAGTGTCAGGCAGCAGTGACACTGGTTCGAATAGTCCAGCTCTGCGGTGACCAACCCGCCTGCCCAGCGTGGTCACTATAGGGCATTTCTTTTTATGGGAGACGGACCAACAAAACAGCCCCTAGTCCCCGGCAGCCCCGCTATTCCTGGCTCTGGCAGCGGTCATGGTAACGGCGGGGCAAGGGGTGTCAAGAATCTCCGGCAGAGATTCCGCTGCCAACCCCGATGACTGGACCTGGCAACATTCAACGCACGCACTTTGAGGACTGACGAAAAGGTGATCGAACTGGAAGAAGTATTAAGTAAGTTGCGCTGGAGCATTATAGGATTGTCTGAAGTCCGAAGAGAGGGCGAGGACTCGATAATCCTGAATTCCGGCAATTTACTATACTACCGGGAGGGCGAACATCTGTCCCAAGGTGGTGTTGAGTTTATCGTTCACAAGTCCCTCGTTAACAATGTTGTACGAGTCGAGAGTGTGTCGAGCAGGGTAGCGTTCCTTGTCCTCCGAATCACCAAACGGTATTCGTTGAAGGTTATACAGGTTTACGCACCGACCTCGGCACAACCCGACGAGGAGGTAGAGGTATTGTATGAGGATATTTCAAGAGCCCTGCATGCTTCGAACTCCTACTACAATGTTGTTATGGGGGATATCGAACACAGCTTTGCTTAAATTGCACAAAACGTCCTTAAAATGGTATTAAAGTTTTTAATATATTTTTTTTCTAAACTGAATAGTTTGCGCGAAAGATTCTTCCAAAGTGGTAAAATGTGTGTGTCCCTGTAACTTCTAAAATGAGAGAATATTTTTTTGAGACACAACTACTACTTGGTTTTAATAACTTAGCGTTTGTCGCAAGGGATATTTTTTTGTTAATAACAAAATGAAATATCAATGAAAATAATATAAAGTTTATAACTTATATGGTACAAGTAAAGTTAAGAGCAAAAACTATACTACAGTACTATATAGAACTATTGGGATATTATTTGAGAGCCCGGAAAATATCCCAACAGTTCTATAGAACTACGGTATGGGGTACTACTGGGATGCACCCACAGTAACCAGAGTTGATTAATCGCGCGAAATAAGACTCCTTTTTTAAGTCGGTTAATGAAGTAACGCTCATCTACATCAACCTTCAACAGATAGAAAAGAAATTACATTGGATAAAAATAAACCTACTCACTTACCGTGACGAGAACTGAATTTGAGAGACATTTTCTCTTACCTGTATGTACCGTGGAAAATCAATTGCCTTTCTGTAGTGTCGCCACGAAATTTGCGAAAAATATTATCGAATTATTACTGCAAGTTTTAATAAAAATATTATTACAACCTTGTCTTGGGTCGGGGATTGCAAGAACATCCAGAACAGTATTTTTTAATCCATAGAAGAATTACCAAAGCACGTTGCGACGCCGTGGTTAGTGCTCTTAGGCCTGAAGATATCCATCAACCGCTACGATAATCTGCCTGGACATCTCATAGCCCTCCCCGTGTTTCCATTGTCTGTAACAATATTATTTTGACTTTGACTTTACAGGAGAGCTCGTCATGCGCCAAAAAACTTCAAAGATTTTTATTTATTTTATTAGGCTCCGATTCTCCAACCTCCTTGGCACAGTGGTATGTGCAGTGTATTTCGACCATGGCTACCACCCTACCGAGAAAGACGTACCTACCGCCAAACAATTTAGAGTTCCGGTATGATGTCGTGTAGATACCGAAAAGGGTGTCATTTTCATCCTACTCCTAACAAGTTAGCCCACTTCCATTTTTAACCGACGAAAAAAAACGGAGGAGGTTCTCAATTCGACACGTATATTTGTTTTTTTTTTTTATGTATGACCACGCATAACTTTTTACAGTGTTGTCCGATTTTGATAATTCTTTTTTTATTAGAAAGGGCATACATCCAAGGTGGTCCCATTGTCCTTATGTTAGGATCTGCTGATGATATCCTGGGGAAATTGAAGGAACTCTTCAAATTTTGGAGGCACGCTTTTAGCGATTTCGGTTTTTAACTCGGTATCGGTAACTTTTTGGCTACTAGTGCCATATATTATATAGATAAATCACTAAAAAGTAAGAAATGAAAATTTTTAACAAAAAATAGAACCGACTCAAAACGCACTAAAAAGTAAAAAATAACTGTGTCATTTAGTTGCTTTAATTTACTTAAGCATATCTAGGAGTCGGTGCCAGCCAAGGTTTCTACTTTCAAGGACGTTACCTAGAACCCACAAACTGCTTTACTACGTAAAATAAATGTTCCTTAAACTTGGCTGGCACCGACTGCATAGATATGCTTAAGTAAATTAAAGCAACTAAATGACACAGTTATTTTTTACTTTTTAGTGCGTTTTGAGTCGGTTCTATTTTTTGTTAAAAATTTTTATAGATTGCATTATCACTTACCATTACGTGTAATTGCAGTCTGCTGCCTAAAGAAGTTTCCACTTCAAAACGCAATCGGAATTTTTGTTTTCATTCTTATAATAAATAGTTATTTGTTATTTATAGAAAGATTTAGAACTAAATTAAAAAATTATGCATATTTCAGAAATCTCGAAGTCTCACAAAAAATAAATATCCTTGGCCACCCTGTTCCACAATCACCTTACACTCGGAATAAATTTCTCCAAAACGCTGTAAATTTCCAGGAAGCACGTTATTATAGCTTGAAACGCAGCAAAACCTTTTATCTTGGCATCCGTAACTTGGAATAATTACTTTACTTACTTTGAAAATGCAGACAAAGGTTTTCCTAATCTTTTTTATTGCTTTATTATGCAAAATGGAATAATGGAAAATGACAGAAATTGTTTCTATAGTTTTTAAAATCTTCAATCTTTTTTTACAAAATTGTTATAATAATTAATCACTAAGTAATAAAATATCGTGGATAAATTTTGTTTAAACCTACTTGGCGTAAACAAAATACAACACCACCAGCCTTAATTACCTACTTACGTTGGGTTCGGACCAACGCCTCAAAGCTTTCTTTAAGATGATTAACGAAACCTTTGCCGCGTTGGTCCAATGGTGAGCGTATGTGGTTTTAAATCACGAAGTTATAAGTTCGAGTTTTAATCAAGCTATGCTTAATAATTCAACATTTTTTTCGGCTAAAACATTTTTATTAAAAAAAGCCTGCAATTGGAAGTTGGTAGTGTTTCACCCCCGTATAACAGAGAGCACATTCAATACTCCCGATCATTGTTATCAATATCTGATAGTGATCAATCGCCATTACTTATGGAATCCCGCATTTGAGTAGCGTGGTCAGTGCTCTCATATCCCTTCTCCTGTATGTAGAAGGCCTTTGTTGCTAATAGTCTGGTATGATTAAAGCAAATATCTACAAAATATGGCGTCTGAACTGCATGCAAATAACTCCTTGCGACTTGCTAAACAAAACTATTCTCTTTTATTTATTATTGAAATGATAACTTCTTATAAGAGCGCTGTACGACGCCAGCCTGCCTGGCTTCCATTTCACTCACACATACGGCAGCGGTAGATAGACTCGTTTTCGTAATTATTTTCGTAACTTTTATCGGACGCCTCAAGACGTACACATTATTTTTTTGTAATTTTTTTGAAGTTTAAGCAATGAAATACATAGAAGAGCTTTTGAAAGACTTCAGAAGCTTAGAAGGAACCTAAATACTAGGTTTAATTAGGCAGACGTTGCGTAGTCATAAGGCATTCCTGGCATTCCAAATCAAGCCATAATTTATAGTGTAAAACTAAAACCTAGATGCTAAGGCTGCAAAGTTACCGTAGATTGTCAAATTAGCATTGACAATTTATTTGACAGTAACATCTGTCAACTGTCAGAATTTTGAAATAAACTTGCCGGTTAGCTTGAACAGTTAGTTGTTGTAGCTTAAGTTTAAGAAATATCATTTAAAATGTCGATATTCAATAATTTCCCTGATCTACCAGGGCCAGGAGAGACTGCATTTTGTAAAATAAATGAAACATACTGTTGTGGAAATGTTCGTTATGGAGAAATTACGACTTTTACAAATTCGGTAAGGTTAGCTCTATTTTGTAGGATATTTCTATCCAATACTTTGTATTATCCATTAACTAATACGTTTCAGACTAAACAGCATCCAAAAATCAATGTTACTAAGGACCTGCATCATCACAGATTATCGGACGAAAACATTACGATGTATGTGGATGTTGAGGACAACTTGTTAAAAAAAATCACCAGCGTGTGGTATAAACAAGGTTTTCTGGAAGCATTAAGCGTAGCTGCGGATCCCAACGTGAATAGAGAGAGCAAAATTTTAGCTATAACAGCGTCATACGTTTTAAAAGTGACGAGTTTATTTACGACTTTGCGGTATTTCATGCAGCCACATTTGAAGGATATTGGGCCTAAAATCGTGTCAAATTACTCGAGAACGAGAAATTGGAGCAGTTCATCTGTAAAATGTCTAGCATGGCACCCGCATACTACCAAAATTGCATTGGCAACGGCCGATGATAATGTAAGAGTTTATTGTTCAGAAGTATCGTTTGTGTCAACTTTGAAATGCAAAGCGCAAGGTCACGTGTCTTCATTAAGCTGGAGGCCATACTCTGCTTCTGAGATTGCTGTGGGATGTGAGCAAGGGGTCATTGTGTGGACTGTTGACCCTAACTCCATGTTCACTAAGCCATCGTCTAGTAATGCTGTTGTGTTAAAGAGGTGAGTTTTCATAATAAAGTTTAGCTTTATAAATAGTACTGCTTAATGTTTTGACTCGCTTAGTTCCTGTTCCTATTGAAGTATTGAGAAATCCACTCTTAGTGAATGTCTACAAAACGCAAAATAAGTTAGCTAAATAATTATGTCAATCGAGTTTACCAATACAGTGGACCTCCAGTAATCTGACAAACATTATGCAGGGCAGTGTTGGACTATCGAATTTGTCTGATTATAGAGCACTGCCTAAGACCACTGTAGTCCGGAATTTTTTACAAAAGAGTACCCTGTAATCCGACAAATTACATATCCAATGATATGAATCTATATGTTTAATGTACATAATTATGTACTTTCAAGTACAAATCATACTTAATTTATGTAAGTCGAATTTAGTAAATTAAATAACAATTGAGAGTCGAGCACAATAGTGGTGGCGTGTACGAGTTGTGACCTGTTCAAACCTGCGTGATCTACATTAGCGAAGATTGTCAAACATAATTCAAAATCATGTCGGATTACAGGGGGCACCGGATTAGACAGGGGCTGGATTATTGGGGGTCCACCATAGTCTTAGTTGAATGTTAGTCCTTGGGATAAGTAGAACTGCTGTAAGCTCCATTCTAGAATGAGTGTCCAAAGCTGCTCCAGCAGGATCCTACTAGACTTGGCAGAGCAGAGAGAATAATTTTGAGCAGAGAAACCAGTCACAAAGGGCATCCTTAAGCCCAAATCTGTATCACAAGTCTTGGGCTCTGTTAAGTGATTTTCTCTCTGACACACAATAGACCCAGCCTCACTGTGAACCCATGGAATGCTTAGATGTATGTTTCTTTCACTTATAGATGTGAAGATAATATTTGCAATGGCTAAGTTTTGCTATGAGCCTTCAACAAACACACATTTAAAAACCTCACAGTAGCAAATAATCATTATCACCAGCTGATTTAAAATCATGTACTATACTAAAGCCAAACTCGATTGAGAATACTTGTCAACAAAATTAAAAATGAAGGTAGAAATCACTAGTCATTTTACTCCTAATTTTTTTAGTTAACTTGTTAATGAATGAATTCATGACAATAAATTAGATTAGTGTTATTATGTAGGTAGTTCAATAATGAAGGCTACGCGGTTGCGCCCGCGTCATGGAGTGACAGTCCGAAATAGAAGCTATACGTGACTACAGTGTTTCATTTACATCAACAATTATTTATCGAAATAACAGTTGGCGACGAGTTACCTTACGCGTGTTACGATGGATAAAGTGTCAGTTGGGTTATTAACAGTTTTTAACCATGAAAATCAAGATTGGGACTTATATAAAGGTCGTTTAGAGCAGTGGTTCATTGCTAACGAAATCAACGAGTCTGTCGACAAGTCGGGAGCTAAGCGGCGAACGATCCTGCTTAGCAGTCTTGCGGAAACAACGTTTAAACTCATTAGGGATCTAGCACTACCTAATGAGGTCGGATCTTTGTCGTATCTGCAAGTTGTCACTTTACTCGACGGCCATTTTAAGTCAAAGAAATGTGGTTTTGCCGAGCGATATAAATTTCACGGTGCCCGACAAGACAGCGATGAGTCCTTGAGTGAGTGGGCTGCCCGGGTACGTGGTTTGGCAATTGATTGTGGATTTCCGGCAAATGTTTTAAATGAAATGCTGCGCGACCGGTTCGTCCTTGGAATGGTGAGCGGCAAGGCTCGGGAGCGGTTGTTCGAGAAGTCACTAGAAGGGCTCACAATGGAAAAGGCTTTGCAAGTAGCTGAAAGCGTGCATTGTGCCGCTGAGGGAGCGCGGCAAGCGGTCACACAGCCACAGGTTCAAGATTTGGCCTTATCGCCATGCATCGAGGTGCATAAAATGTCGACCCAACCGGCCGGCCCGCAAGGAAGGAAAGTGATTGGTGTAAATAAAGGAAGTGTCGCTAATTCATACCCTGTCAATAATAAAACGAAATGTGAAGTGTGCGGTTCTTTAAATCATAGCGGTCAAGTATGTAAATACAGGTTTTATTCTTGTAGACGGTGCCGGGGCAAAGGTCACCTGGCACGCGTCTGTGTAGCGAACAGAGGGCGCGACAACCAACACTTTTTACATTACTGTGCGGAACCTCAGGCGGATGGCGATGATGGTAAGCGTCTTGTTTTTAATCTCCGCAGCTATCGCGGCGAGCCGATGCGGGAAACGATAGTGGTGGATAGTGTGTCATTGTGTTTTGAAGTAGACACCGGGTCGGCCGTTACGGCTATTGCAGATTCGACCTATTATAAATACTTTAGTACACATAAACTGATAAACAATAAGAAAATTTTACAAAGTTACAATGGCAGCACTATCCACACAATAGGTTATATACCTTTGCAGTTTACGTACAGAGGTAAAACGGAAACAATTGACGTGTATGTGGTAAAAGGCGGTGGGCCTCCTTTACTTGGTCGGGATTTTATATTTAAATTTAATTTGGAAATTTGCCCAATAAATGCTTGCATGCCGGAATTAAATAACGTTGAAAAGCTGATAAGTGAATATCCCAAGCTATTTTCAAATTCCTTAGGATGCTGTAATAATATCGAAATAACTTTGAATTTGAAGCCAGATTCAAAACCGATTTTTTTTAAAGCGCGTTCGGTGCCTTTTGCTCTTCGTGGTAAATTAGAAAAAGAACTAGATAGGTTAACGTCGTTAGGGGTCATTGAACCGGTGCAATTTTCCGAGTATGCGAGTCCTATAGTTCCAGTCTTGAAAAATAATGGAGATATAAGGGTGTGTGCAGATTACTCAGCAACGTTAAATAAACAACTTTTAATTGAAAAATATCCCCTTCCGCGAATTGAGGAATTATTTTCTAAATTGCATGGCGGTATAAAATTTTCAAAATTAGATTTATCTAACGCGTATAATCAGCTGAAATTGAAGGATGAATCACAATTATTAACATGCATAAATACTCACAAGGGGATATTTAAATACACGCGATTAGTTTTTGGATTGTCAAGTGCGCCGGCCATATTTCAGCGAACCTTGGAAATAATACTTTCAGGGGTAGAAGGTGTACTTCAGTTCCTTGATGATATCTTAATCACAGGAAAATCTGAACAGGAACATTTAAATAGGTTAAATCAGGTTTTTAAAAGATTAGAGGACGCTGGTTTGGTATTACAAAAAGATAAATGTAATTTTTTTCAGGACTCAGTATCCTATTTGGGTTATATTATAGATAAAAACGGGTTACATAAGGCACCGGACAAGGTCAAGGCCATCCTTAACGCAAAGGTTCCTGCGAATGTAAGCGAATTAAAATCATTTTTGGGAATGGTAAATTATTACAGGGGGTTTATCAAAAATGCTTCCAGTATTTTAAGCCCTTTACATTTACTTTTAAAAAAAAATGTTAGTTGGAACTGGGAGAAATCACATTTGCAGGCTTTTGAAACTATAAAACAGCAGTTAGCGTCTGAAAACACTTTAGCGCATTTTAATCCAGACGCAAAAATAATTCTTACTGTGGATGCGTCACCCCTGGGGTTGGGGGGCATTTTATCGCAAATAGAAACCGACGGACGCGAACGGCCCGTTTCTTATGTATCAAGGTCATTGACTACAGCTGAGAAACAGTATAGTCAAATTCAAAAAGAAGCCACGGCAATTATTTTTGGTGTTCGTCGCTTCCATCAATATTTATATGGCAGGGCGGATCCATTTATTTTGAGGACTGATCACAAGCCGTTGCTATCAATTTTTCAACCAGGTCGCGGTATACCCGAAATTACAGCGAATCGATTGCAAAGGTATGCATTGTTTTTATCGGCTTATAACTACAACATCGAATACGTCAGTAGTGCAAATAACTCGGCCGACTATCTCAGTCGCGCCGTGCAAACGCAACTAACGAGTAACAGTAGTGCGATTGACTGTAAATATGTACAATGTTGTAATAACTTAAATATAACCGATGATAGCTGTTATCTTAATTTTGTGTGGGATACTAATTCGGAGCCCGTCTTAGTTCAAGACGTGCAGCGGTGTACAAAATCGGATACAATTTTATCAAAAGTTAGCGATTTTATTTTAAACGGCTGGCCCAATAAAGTGCACGATAGGTATTTGAAGCCGTACTATAGCTGTCGGAACGGGCTATCGGTTGAAAAGGGATGCATAATGAGGGGGGCTAAATTAGTTGTCCCAGCGGCTATCCAAGATACAGTGATTAAAGAACTTCATACAGGTCACTTGGGAATTGCTAAAATGAAAGCAGCGGCGCGTGACAGATTTTGGTGGCCGAATATGACCAAGAGTTTAGAAGCGGCAGCAGCTACGTGCGATGTGTGCGCGCAGCTGCGCCCCGCGCCCCGCCGCGCGCCGCTCACGCCGTGGCCTTATCCGCCCGAGCCGTGGTACAGGGTCCATGTAGACTTTTTAGGACCGTTTAACAGTAAGGTGTATTTCATAATAGTAGATGCCTATTCTAAATGGGTGGAAGTGTATGACGTCAGCAACGGGTACAGTTCGAGAGTAGTAATTGAAAAATTAACCGAAGTAATGTCGAAATTTGGTCTCTTCAATACTATATGTAGTGATAACGGTACTTCTTTTACATCATTAGAGTTTAAAAACTTTTGCAAATATAACGGAATAAATCATTTGACTTCACCCACGTATCACCCGGAGAGTAATGGTCAGGCGGAAAGTTTTGTAAAAATCATAAAAAACGCGATAAAGAGAATTTTGTTGTCAGGAACGTCTAAAAAAGATGTTAACATTAAGTTAAATGAATTCCTGTTTCATTACCGTAATTCTACACACTCCACCACCCATCGTTCCCCGGCTGAAGTGTTGTTTGGTAGGAACTTGCGCTGTCGGCTAGATTTACTAAAACCGACATATCACCCATCGCCACCCGCCAGAGAGTTGACTAATATCGTAAAACAAAATCAGTGTTCACAGATTAAAAACTATAACGGGAAACGAAAAATTAATTTTGCAATCGGGGAAATAGTTTCGGTGAAAACTTATAATAAACAAAATAGTGCTTGGACTCAAGGCATTATTCTAAAACAACTGGGCCGCTCGGTATATTTAGTGAAACTCAAGGTCAATAATATGGAAATTAAGAGACATAAAAGTCAAATTCGCAAATTGAAGGGGGAAAGTGGAGTGCCGGTTACTGAGGAGGTCAATGCGAGTGGTAAGAGTAAGACAAGTACAAGTGCCGTGTTGCCGCCAGTGATTTTGAAGACGCAATCCTCGGCCCCGGCACCGGTGATCTCACGCGATATTCTTACTACCCAGAATGAGGGTCCAGAGGAACCAACCGAGATGCCAAACGCACAAACAAGACCAGAACCTGGCACGTCGACGTCTCCACCTCCTAGAGCCGAACACGCACCAGATTCGGGATTCCCGACATCCAAGCGGCCCCGTAAACCATTTGATTACAGGAAATATTTCTGATGGTTAATTTTTGAAGTAAATTATTTTGTAATTAGTTATATATGTAAATGTCTATTTTTATGTTATTGTTGTAATTTGTTATATGTAAAAAGTAACTATTGGTGGAGGGATGTTATTATGTAGGTAGTTCAATAATGAAGGCTACGCGGTTGCGCCCGCGTCATGGAGTGACAGTCCGAAATAGAAGCTATACGTGACTACAGTGTTTCATTTACATCAACAATTATTTATCGAAATAACAATTAGTAAGCTTAAAACTAATTAATATATTCAATATCTTTTAAATAAGGTTTTATAAATAAAGAAAACATAATTTTAAATTTATTAGGCATAAAATGTATTGCATTTTCTGCCTTCATTTTAAATTTGTTTGTTGACAAGCATTCTCAACCGAGTTCGGCTTTAGTATAAATTTTCAAATCTCCCAATATAAAGGAGATTGAGAGAATACTCATATTATAACTCTTATTTGCTAAGAAGTACATACACAAAATAAAATTGTATCAAGCCTGTTATCATTATAAGGTTATTCATAATAGCAGTATATAGACAATTTTCTTTTAGTTTTTGAGACTAAAATCTTCTAACAGCGTTCTTATATTCATTACAGATCTGGTCACAGCCCAGTAACCGATGTGAGCTGGTCTCCAAATGGCGATCTGTTGGTCAGCTGCAGTGGAGCAGACACTTCCATGCTGGTGTGGGATGTTGGTATGGAAACAGCAATACCTTTGCGCAGAGTCGCTGGCGGTGGCATTGTGTTTGCTCGATGGTCGCTCAGTGCTAACAAAATATTTGCTGCCACATCTTCTATTATATTTAGGTATGTTTTGTTGGTTTTTAGTATATGGAGAATAAAATACTTAGAAAATATGACAATATTACTACAATGCTTTCTAAATGATTCCTAGGATAGGATTTGACAACCATGAAATATTGATAAGTAATGAATTGCATTTAAACTTAGGTTACTTAACTTACTTCTCAGTAATTATATATGGAGATAGACAGAAGTAACAAACATTCACACACACACAAAATTCAGCCTTTATAATAGAAGAATGATAGTATTATGGCTATGTGGCATGTGGTATACCAGCGAAGTCTCTCTATAACCTGCTAAAAGACCTTGGTCTTACTAGAAGTGCAGTAAGCTCCGTATTGGAACGAGTGTCCAAAGCTGTTCTAGTAGGGTCCTTCATTTGGCTGGGCAGGGAGAATAACCTGAGCAGAGGAGGTCAGTGTTGACGGCCGTCACTAAGAGTACTCTTTCGAACCTAGACCCATGTCACAAGTCTCGGGCTCTGTTTGGAGATTTTCTCTCAGCCACGGATATCCAGACCCGGCACCCACACGGTGACTCCATGGAATGCTAAGATATATATGTCTCAAAATATATTTTTTTGTCAGAGTATGGGACACTCAAAATTGGTCGCCGGAGCGCTGGTGCGCGCGCGGTTGTCGCGTGGTGGCAGCGTGCTGGGGACCGAAAGACATGGTGCTGTTTGCTGCCAAGGGAGAGCCCATTGTGTACGCCCTCAGCAACACGGGGCTGTTGAATGGTAAGTTATTCAATTTATCTGTTAACTGTATGATAAACAGTGTATATTGAATAAGAATACCTGTAATATAAGTTCTGTAAAACCTCAAGTTGTTTTCTTAACCTTTAATAAGTTGTTAATCTGTTTGAGTCTAAGCTTAAGCTTAAAACATACTACCACTATCCTTTTTTTATCGCCGAACAGCATTGCTCTGTTCAGATCTGAATGACTATCTTCCTCATTTAAGTCTAGTATAGTTTCTGGTATACATTTGCTTAAGGTTGCGGAGCATAGATCACCTAGATAGCTTTGCAGGAATAGGAACAACACTTGCTATGATACAAATGCACAGATATATCGAGTAGACAAAAGGACAATCAAAAATCCCACTCTCTCTTTAATTGCATTGCGACAAAAGAAAGAGCTATATTTTCCATTTTGATTTTATTGATCTTATATATCAATTTCTCACAAGTATATGTTAGGCCTACTGTAAAGTGTTACATTATTGAGAAGGTAAATTACCTATAAGGGGGACATATATTTCAGCCAACTGTTACTATATAAAAAATTGTAGATATTAAAGAATTATTTTTTTATGTTATTTATATTTTCTTTATTATTTCAGGGGCAAAGACAACCAAAGCTCAACCAGTCTTAGATGTGACAAAAGTGGAACTACCCTCAGGAGAGGCTGTGGGAGGGCCCATACTGGACATGTGCTGGGACCCCACGGGCAGCTACCTGGCTGTGATGTATGAGGAGACCCACCTCATATCTGTGTTCTGTACCACGCAGCTGATGATGCAGCTTAGTGTTACTCCTTGGTGAGTTGATGATTAGTGTAGTAACACTTCAAAGTGAGTTATAAATAAATAAATAAACATTATAGGACAATTACACACATCGCTAAATAGCCCCAAAGTAAGCGTACTCGTGGGTAGCTTGTGTTATGGGTGCTATGATAACTGATGAATATTTTATATATATATATATTATACATAAATACTTATAATATATAGATAAACACCCAGACACTGGAAAACATCCATGCTCATCATACAAACATTTTCCAGATGTGGGAATTGAACCCACAGCCTAGGACGCAGAAGCAGGGTCACTACCCACTGCGCCACTCGGCCGTCAAATTAAGCTATTAGTCCTAGTCAATCATCATTATCATCATTATCAGCTATTAACGGCCCACAACAGAGCCTCCCTCCATATAGGAGTGGGGATATTGAGCATAGACCCACCATGCTGCTCTAATGCGGGTTGGCGGAAATAATGTTGAATTTATTAACGATCACTATCTTATGTTAATGATAGTGATTGGGACCGACGGCTTAACGTGCTCTCCGAGGCTCAGTGATGTAACACCACCAACTTCCCGACTCCGGGCTTGGAATGTACTGAAAAATTCATAGAATAATGAAAAACTCAGAACTATTCCGTGACCCGACACAATTCGAACCCAGGATCAGGACAGGTGTGTGTACATTCAATATGTTTGTTTTTGAATCAAGATTTTTACCTAACATTTGATACCTCTGCAGTAAAGAGGTAGAACTCAGCGTTGAAAGGTCATGAGTTCAATCACTTTCGAGCCTTTTAGACTATAAAGGATAAATATTAGCACAATCAAAAAAAAATACAACTGATAAAAATAAAGGATTGGGCAAAAGAACAAAACAAACCCCATAGAAAACAACAAATTTCCTTTTTTTTTAAATATTAAAATAGTATTGTTGTTTTCAGTTGCTTCATCAGCGGCATAGACAACGAAGTACCCACGACAATGGGCTTCCAACAGAACTTCACCGAGGGCGCTTGCCTGTCCGTCGCCTGGTCCAGCGGCAGGATACAGCACTTCCCTATCATCTATACTGACAATTACTGAAATAAAAACATTTAAAAAGTAAAATGATTGTCTCTGATCTTATTAATATTTAAAAAAACCATAGACAACGAAGTGCCAACGACAATGGGCTTCCATCAGAACTTCACAAAGGACGCTTGCCTGTCCGTCGCCTGGTCCAGCAGAAGGATACTGCACTTTCCTATCATCTATACTGACAATTACTGAAATAAAAACATTTAAAAAGTAAAAAAATGGACTCTGATTTTATAAACCATAGACAACGAAGTGCCAACGACAATGGACTTCCAACAGAACTTCACAGAGGGCACTAGCCTGTCCGTCGCCTGGTCCAGCGGGAGGATACAGCACTTCCCTATCATATACACTGACAATTACTGAAATGAGAATGTTTAAAAAGTAAAATTATTGTCTCTGATCTTATTCATATTTTTATAAACCTAATTAATTTACAAAATTAAATATTGTCAGAACTGGATAGTTTTTGCTTCATAATTGTTTCTCTAACTTTAATAGTAATACTTAATGACATACAATAAGTAGATCCACTTAAGAGCTATGGTTTGATTGAAGACATTATTTTTAACCGACGAAAAAAAACAGAGAAGGTTCTCAATTCGACACGTATATATATTTTTTTTATGTACCACGCATAACTTTTTACAGAGTTGTACAATTTTGATAATTCTTTTTTTATTAGAAAGGGCATACTTCCAACGTGGTCCCATTGTCATCCTGTTAGGATCTGACGATGATATCCCGGGGAAATTGAAGGAACTCTTCAAATTTTGGAGGCACGCTTACAGCGATTTCGGTTTTTGTCTCGGTATCGGTAGCTTTTTGGCTACTAGTGCCATATAATATACTATGACAGTATATTACGAGTACGTTACGTGGCGATAAATCACTAAAAAGTTAGAAATAAAAAATTTTAACAAAATATAGAACGGAGACAAAAAGCACTAAAAAGTAAAAAATAACTGTGTCATTTAGTTGCTTTGATTTACTTAAGCATATCTATGAGTCGGTGAAAGCCAATTTTTTTTGATATTACGTTTATTTTCAAAATAAAATCCTAAAGTGTGGTTAACAAAGTTGAAATCCTGAGCGCTCTCTTTGCTTCTAACTCAACGCTTGTTGTTGATGGGAGAACACCATCCAACATCCCGCGGTGTCCAAGCTCTTTGAGTAAAATTCGCTTCACTCAGAACTCTATACCTACGCAAAGTGCTTATCTCTCTTGACATCAACAAAGCAAGTGAACCGGAAGGTATCCCCGCAGTTGTTCTTAAAGTATGCGCCCCTGAGTTGACCTCTGTTTTGGCGCGTCTGTTTCAGTTGTCGTACTCCACTAGCACTATCCCGTCTTGTTGGAAGTCTGCCTTGGTTCATCCCGTGCCTAATAAGGGCGATATATAAATATCCCTGCTAACTACAGACCAATTGCAATTACCTCTCTTCTATCAAAAGTGATGGAGCATGTCATTAACTCCTAGTTGCTTAAATACCTAGAGAAGCACCAGCTCATTAGCGATAGACAGTACGGCTTTCGTAGAGGTCGATCAGCTGGTGACTGTCTAGTGTATTTAACTCATAGATGAGCTGAGGCTATTGATAGCAAGGGGGAAGCTCTGGCAGTTGGCTTGGATATTGCAAAGGCCTTTGATAGGGTATGGCATGTGGCTCTTCTAGCGAAGTTACCATCTTCCGGACTACCGGAGAATCTGTGTAAATGGGTCGCCAGCTTTCTTGATGGTCGCAATATCAGAGTAGTCAGTAATAGTTCACGGTTCTTGCTCCATTAATGCTGGTGTACCTCAGGGCTCTGTTCTGTCTCCCACCTTGTTCATTCTGCATATCAATGATATGTAGGTAAAAAATAACAACATACGTTACTATGCAGATGACATTACGGGAGACGCTTTTTAGAAAGGCCATGCGCAGCTATCCGGAGCACAGCTAGTGGAGAACAGATGCAAACTTGTGTCCGATATTGAGGAAACCCTGGAACGAGTGGCCGATTGGGGAGCACAAAACAATGTGCAATTTAATGCCTCAAAGACACAAGTTTGCGCATTTTCCGCGAAAAAGACCCCATTCAACATCGCTCCTACATTTCAGAACACTCCCCTTACCACCTCTAACAACATTGCGATTCATGGTGTCAATATTTCGAACGAAGTCCAGTTCCGACATCATCTGGAAGGGAAGGCTAAGTTAGCCTCAAAAAAACTCGGCGTGCTCAGTAGAGCTAAAAGGTGCTTTGCGCCCAAGACTAGACTTTTGCTTTACAAGGCTCAAGTACGGCCTCATTACCAACTCCTTCCATTTGACCGGATCTAAAAGCGGGCTGTTCGACTTGTTGACAATCCCAGGTTAACTGATAGTCTAGAGTCTTTAGAACACCGAAGGGACGTCAGTTCCCTTTGTGTGTTTTATAGACTATACTATGGAGTGTTCTGAAGAGCTATTTAGCCTAATTCCACCGTCAGGATTCTCTGCCCGTACCTCACACCTCAGAAACAAATTTCATCCTCACCATCTGGATGCCTGGTATAGACTACAGTACTACCATCCGCTATACTAGAAATTTTCTGCCTCGCACCTGTAAGATATGGAATGAGCTTCCATCCTCGGTGTTCCCACTATCTTACAATTTGGGGATTTTCAAGGGGAGAGTAAATAAACACCTCAAAGGCCGGCAACGCATCAATGGCGCCTTTGGTGTCGCAGTTGTTCATCAAGCGATTTAGCGTTCCGGTACGTTTTCGTGCAGGTGTGTTTGCAGTGCAGTTGAGCGTTCTAAGATTCTTGACAGAAAATAATCTCCATATTTCATATCCTGATCGAAATATAAAACTGAATATATATATATATATCGGCGTATCAGTATTCTCCTTGACATCACAATGTTTCAAGTAAGCGGCTATCTCATATCTCTCATTAAATTATTAACAATTAGTTCTATTTTGATTACTTTCATAAACAATTTCATGACATACCATAAATAATTACTTCCACAGACAGTAACATTTCCATAAACAATAATAGATCCATAGGCAATAACGATCCATAGAAGATATCTATTACAATATTACAAGAATCTATTAGTAAGTCTAGTCTAAGACCAATTTTTCCGACATATATATGTAAATTCTAATATACAACATGTTAAGTAAATACCCTATCAAGCCCAAAATAACAAATTGAGCTCCCTAGATAGAATCTTGAGGGAGATATGTGGGCAAGAATTGGGTATTTGACTCAATTTAGTTTACTACTTTATTCTAAACTAGGATAAACATAATAACGTACGCTGCAAAAATAATAAAAATCCGATAAAGATCTGCAAAGTTACAGGCGCTTGAATGTTTGGAGTAGGGGTCTTCTGTCCTTTTCTCGCATAACGAATATTTCGACGGGTGCAAAGTAAAAAAAGTTAACTGCAATTTTGAGATTTTTTGATTATTACAGTAGCTAACTAAAAATATCATGTTCTACAACTTCGTAAAAAATAAATCCTAAATATCGCCATATTTCTTGAACTTTTGTCACGTTAAAGAAGACAACTACTCCTGTTTTATAATTTGCACGACGTAGATGCGTTTATCTACCGTTGGGCGTTTTTACGCAGGGCGTGCGGCGGGCGCGCAGTCTGTCATATTGTGTCATCAGGCAGATGACATGTGTTTCGCCGGCCGGCAGGAATATTTACTTGTTATGGTTTGTTACGTGTGAAAGTTTGTGTGATAGTATTACCATAATAACAAACAATTTGATTATATAACAATGACATGCAAAGACGTAAATTGTTAGTGAATTTGGTAAAAACAAAACGGCAATGTGATATTATAAACCGAAAAAACTATTGAAACTTAAAGATAACAACCGTGGCACTGGTTCTGGTACGTATTTTTTATTGAAATAGTGTAATCTTATTGTTTTTTCAATGTTGAGTATTGTTTGATTGTTGCCTTAATGCTCATTCATTATTATCATATTATTTTTTTACTAAACGACGTATAAACGATCATCTGCCATATAGCTTTTTCTACTTTGTGATCTTACATGTAGATGTCTCAATTTTCGTAAGTAAAATAATATTTGTTTTCGGTTATTGGATTTCTCTGCCTTTGTTACTTCTTATTTTAGCTAAATTAATTAACTAATATTAATTGATTAAATATTAATTGAATAAATTTTAATTTTCTACTAATATTTGACAATTGTTTCATGTTCAACAAGCCAGAAATCACAATTTAAAGAAGAAAGCTTACAAAACATATGCAATGGATTTTACAATTGTTTCATGTTCAACAAGCCAGAAATCACAATTTAAAGAAGAAAGCTTACAAAACATATGCAATGGATTTTACAATTGTTTCATGTTCAACAAGCCAGAAATCACAATTTAAAGAAGAAAGCTTACAAAACATATGCAATGGATTTTACAATTGTTTCATGTTCAACAAGCCAGAAATCACAATTTAAAGAAGAAAGCTTACAAAACATAAGCAATGGATTTTACAATTGTTTCATGTTCAACAAGCCAGAAATCACAATTTAAAGAAGAAAGCTTACAAAACATATGCAATGGATTTTACAATTGTTTCATGTTCAACAAGCCAGAAATCACAATTTAAAGAACAAAGCTTACAAAACATAAGCAATGGATTTTACAATTGTTTCATGTTCAACAAGCCAGAAATCACTATTTAAAGAACAAAGCTTACAAAACATATGCAATGGATTTTACAACTGTTTCATGTTCAACAAGCCAGAAATCACAATTTAAAGAAGAAAGCCTACAAAACATAAGCAATGGATTTTTCGAAAAGAGCTTGATGTGTTCGCAATGAAGACAAATGAGTATCAGTTAATTTCGCAAGTTAAATCTCCATTTTCTGCATCACAGTCTATGCCAGTCTTACCTGTTCACTCTCAATCTAATTCACAAATTTTGAATTTTAAAAATGATGATATTGATCTTATAGATACTAAAAGATTTTTTTCTGATTCTAATTATCTGATACACCAACCCCCTCAGAATATAATTCATTTACTTGAAGCCCGCCACGTCCATTAGCTATTAGAGTTAAATCAAAATATCTGTTCATTAAACTCAGACAGGCTATTGAGTATGTTACTTTCAAACTGTCAATCTCAATAAACAACATCACTCATACTTCGTCGGCAGTGGAGGCTTGTGTGAAATGTTCTACGCCTTTCTCATTAAACGGCAGTTCTATATTGATAGATCAAAGAAAAAGCGTGGATCTGTGACTAAACAAATAAACAATTCATGGTGCATTAACCTTACAAAATCATCATAGAAGAAAACGCAAACTCAGGACGTAACTCGAACACAATGGATGTGGATCAGAATGGATCAAAATCCACCAGAAGTACAGGAGCAGGTGCATACTGCCAGGAACTGAACATAAAGATCATGCAAGCACTCGGTAAGCACAACTCGAGTCTTCCAGGCCGAATGCGTTGGAAACACAACAGCAGCCATATGGCTATAGCTAGCAGAATGGTAACAAATTTCATATTATCATACATACAGACAGCCAAGCAGTATTAAAAGCTCTAGCAAAATCCCCAACTACTTCAGGGCTACTGTTCAACTGTCACTGCGCCCTTGTAGCACTTGCGACAGGTAACACAGTGACTTTACAATAGTTGAGAAGTCACAATGAAATAACGGGAAGTGATATGGCAGACAAGTTATCAAAATGGGCTGCAACGCTGATAGTAGTAGTCCCACAACTAATAGTGCCCATACTGTTTAGTGAATACAATTCATAGCTACACAAACAAACTACAAATGCCCATGCAGAGCTATGGGTCATCTTAACAGACTGCAACCAGATAAAGGAGATACTTACCAAACTTAAACTCAATTGTAACAAATAAACTCATGCGCTTGAATTGTATGATGAGAACAGCAGTAGGACCACTGCATGCTAAACAAATACCTTTCAATTTTAGGTATAACAGACAGTTCTCTATGTAAAGTCCGCATGGAGGAAAACGAGATACCGATACATGTAATGCTTAGATGCAGTGGTGTATCACAGCAACAGGCAGCCTACATTGGTTCCTCAGCGACACTACACGAGTCAATCGATAACCTGGGCGACCTGCTAAGCTTCTGGAGCTAGCTCGGCTGGTTGGAATAAACCATAGGGGACCTACACCGGAGGAATCATGCACAACAGCCAACATCATGGCCAAGTCCGCAAAAGCCCAGGAAGGAGAAGAAGATACCTTAGAGGATTTATTTTTGTAAAAATACAGAATTATTGTCTTGATTGTGATTATAACTAGATCATCGAAATTACTGTATTATTGATTATTGTGACTGATGTTTAGTTTGAACTTTAGTTTGTTGATTTCATATTAATTGTTTTTTATAAAAAGTTTTTTTAATTTTATTGTAAGATTTTCATCGAAAGTACGTAATTACCTGAAAAAAAATCAATAGGTTTTTCATTCCGAAAAAAGTTTTTATAAGATTACTTTATTGCTAAAATAAATAAATAATTTCTTAGCAAATATTCCATTTAACTTCCTTTTATATCGTATTCCTTTCTCAAACATTGCAACGTAGAAAATTATATCTGCAAAATTATGTTCTGAACTTGGTGTATTTAGAATTTAACAGAGCCTTAAAATAATTTTAGCAATATGGAAAGTTTTACTTGTTGTATTTACTGAAATATATGGAATATACTTTATTAAATCTGGATTTTTGCAAATTCCATGTACAAACGACCAAGTGGTAGTTAACATAGTTGTCACATTTTTAAGTACAATGTAGAAAAAGACAACTGCAATATCTCTTAAATTAAACTTAATTAAAAGAAATCAAAGGTGCATGTAGATGTCTTATGAAACAATAAAGCAGTGACGAAAATTTCAAAAAACTTGGTTTTAAATTAACAAAATGGGAGCACTTTTTCCTATTCTTCGCTCTCCTGAAAAATGCCTGTTTTGTATATAGCTCTTTTTACTTTGCACCCGTCGATTTGTACTAAGCCACTATGGCGATACTGTGGTGTGTCGTCACATCACAGTATGGCTGTCTCCGTCTTCAGAAATGTTCAAATGCTTATAACTTTTTATTTATTAGATCAATTTAATTAGTTTTATCATATTTTATTTGCTATAGAATCAAGTTTAAAAAAAATAATTTAAACTCTTAATATTTTGATTAGTACCAAATTTAATTAAATCTTCAAGGTGTCAGCCTTTTTCGTTTATATCTTGGTATAGAATTTTTTTATTTGTGTTAACTTTTTTTTGTGAATTGTATTAACAAGATCGCAATATATCGTTTCGGGATGTTATACCATTTACCTAACACATTGTATAATCTCAATTATAAACCAAACCTTAATGTTAATTGCATGTTAAGGTAAGGTTAATTAATTATTATATTACGGGTAATATAACTTCATAATTAAAACACACTTTAAGCAACAGGTTTTTATTAACATTCGTAATGATTTATAACTTATGTAATCGTATTTATATGTATAATATGATCGTATAGCGAAAGCCTCTGTTAAGCTTAAAACTAATATTGCAACAATTATATCACTTGCATATTAGTATTGTATATCTAAAAAAATCTATTAAATATTTTTCCCTCATTTTAAAACACTAAAATACAATATGATGTTAGAAATTAAAAAAATTAAGTCTGATTTTATTTAGGTTTACGATTAAAAAAATATTTTTAAAAAAATGTTAAAAAGATTTACATTTTTACATCGTATTTAATTAGTTTTTTTACATTATAAAAGTATAAAATTCTCAAAAATCTTAGTTTAATATTCACTAAATTTTAAATTACAAACAATTAAATGGTAAGTAAGTATAACTAATTTTCACACATTAGATTAATTCCAAGGTATAAAAATTATTTACTCGTAGAATAGCAACACTAGTTTATTTATCTTTATAAAAAAAGAAAATATTTTGAATTACGTCATTCGAATCGAAATTCAAAAATCGTGGGTAGGCAGATAACAAAACAGCATTATTAGCTAACGAGTACAAAATTTAGAACTGGGCAACATTTGAAAATATAGTAGATATATTTTACGATGTTGCCACTAAACAGAAACTACCACTCAGTTCGTTTCTACCACTAGCTTTCTACCAATTCTACCACTAATTTAACCTACTCAAGTAAATTAAGTTTGCTGTTTGTTTTGCGCAACTGTGCTCGCCAGGGGATGATTTTGGCCTTTTCTTCCTCTACCTCATCGTGATGTCCATTCGATGTTGAGTGACCTGAAAAAAATTGGTAAAATGTTTAGTAAGTACTACTGCCTCGCTGGTCTTTTGAAGTCTTAGATTCCAGTCTTGAGCTGGCTTATGAAATAATGAACTCTTTCGTCGGAGATGAAAATTCTTAAGGTGGAGTTGGGGTGTTGGTAATGTCACACCTTCATCTGACTCTGAGAGTAGGTTAAGCCATCGGCCCCGGTCATTATCATAAGCATCTGATAGAGATCGTTAAAAGTCAATCGTCACCCTAATCTGATCAATCCACGTTTGAGCAATGTTTATGTCTTAAGCAAATAGGACAGTCCCCAATACATGACCTATCTTGTCTTGGCTTTACAACAAACATCTTTTGGCCATGTTCTGACTCCACCTGACCTGTAGAAACAGGAAATTTTAATTCAATTCAAGATGATAATGATATCATCTCATCCTGAATTGAATTAAAATTTCCTGTCTCAAAGGGAATGCACAACATTGTTATTTGATCTAAAAAAGACGCGGCGAAGTTTGCGAAAAAATGCGATGTGATATTTGATTGCTACTGATAGTTTGTATTTTTACTCCATAATAATGCAGAGTGTCGCATAATATCGCCGAAAAGCATCTATACTAAAGCGAAAATCGATTGGGAATGCTTGTCAACAAACAAATTTAAAATGAAGGTAGAAAATGCAACACATTTTATGCCTAATAAATTTAAAATTATTTTTTGTCATTTTAAAAAATTATATTTAAAAGATATTGAATATATTAATTAGTTTTAAGCTTACTAATCTAATTTATTGTCATGAATTCGTCATTAAGCAGTTAATTAAAAAAATATGTGTAAAATGACTAGTGATTTCTACTTTGTAGATGCTTTTCGGCGACATCATTTTTTTTTGTAAAATTTTGATGACGACGGTTCGCAGTTTGAAGTGACTTGATATCTACTGATATTGAATAACAAGTAGGTTTCACATTTTATTTTTGTGTTTCTTTTCGAAAACAATAGGTAACGCAGCTTAAGTATATAATTCACTAGAGGACGCCTGCGGTTTCACCCGTGTAGCTCTCGTTACCGTTGAAATTTGGAGATAAAAAGTGACTTATGTGTTAATATAATCCAGTGTGTCAGCGAACTTCATACCGAATTCTATTGAAACCGCTCCAGCCGTTTACTTGTGAGGAAGTAAGAAACACTCAAACACTCATAAACTTTGTAGTAGCCATTATAATAGTACTATGGTTAATAATTTTGCGAAGAAGATTCGATGATACCGACGAGTTTTATTTCTCTAATGTAAAAGAACTACACATGGAAAGACACAATACACAAATAGCGCCGCTAAATAATTTCATATCATGCCTACTATGGTAATAAAACATTAACATAAAATTACCATTGCAATGTTCCGTGGAGAGTTTCACCTCGGAAGGCGCGCGCGTGGGCTCGGAGTGCACCTCGTAGCACAGAGAGATGTTGTCTATGGAAACTGCGCGCTGGCTGCCCGGGAACGCGCGCCAGTCGCCATTTTGTTTGCAAACGTCATTTGGTTCTTCCACTTTCGGTGTGTATAGGGATTGTCTGGAATGAGGGAAATATTTTCTATTAATATTTAAAAATAAAACAACTCTTATATTATGTATTTTGTATGCTTCGCCAAATGGTACCTACAAGTATTTATATGGTACCTACATATTGAATTACGAATTATGAAATCACATTATTAAGTAACCATATAAATGTGCATGCAAAATTTTACCTAAAAGTAGGACGTAGGATAAACTAACATTGCTTGTTGTATAAAAATAGAATTATTCACTACATTTGCGCAATCATAAGTACGGTACACTCATCCCAATAAAATCCAAACAAAGAGCAACATTTTTATATTATCTATGGTCTTTGAGAATCCGGCTTTGCCACTATGGAATTAAAAATAATAATAATTCTCGACGAAAGTTAACAGCTAAACAGAATACGTTTATGGAAATGCAAACATGTCTCACCTTAACCGGCTCTCCGCCTCCTCCCGTCTAGCCAACAGCTGCCTCTTCCACGCGGGTACCGCAGCTGCTCTCCGTCTCTCCGCCTCTCCGGCCAGCTCTCTCTCCAAATCCTTCCGCGCTTTCTCCGCAGCTCTCCGCGCCAACATCTGCCGTTTCCACGACGGTATGATGTTCCCGGCGGTGTCTCGCTCGGGGATCTGCGAAAAGCCCTGCCGTCGACCAACCGCACGATATTGAGGGAATGTCCGCCATTCGGATTGTCAAAAAAAACTGTGTGCCCGAATTTGGGACATTGCCCGAATTTGGGATTTTACACTGCACTGTTCTATCATTGGTGTTGAGGACTAATGTCGAAATAAAAATGTACTCTATTTTTTTTTTCAAAAAATAAAGTAATTGGCTGTAGGGGCAAGTAATTCAATGTATTTTTATAATGTCTTGTAAAAACTTGTAAGGAGTACTTACTTACAGGATAGATCTTTGACAACATTGTCACTTAACACCAGATGAAATCGCAGTCAAGAGTGTTTAATTGTTTAAATAAATTATTCTCATCTTAAGGTAAATAACACTTTATCATACTCCTAAAAGTGATCACCGATATTCTAGCATTAAACTAAGAATTCTAGCCGAGCTTAAACTGAGAATTTCTCAAAAGAAAAACAAACCAAAAAACCTGCTTTTCTTTTACATTTCATAAACAGCTGTTCAGACATCTGACTCAATATTTAATAGTGACTGTGAAGTGGCATTGTGTTCATTGATTCATAGGATTTTACCAAGTTTATTAGCATTTCGAAATGTTTCGCTAAGACGTCCACAAAACACCTACTTATACATAGATACATTTGCTAAACGATTTCTTAACTTAATCGATTACTGTCTTAAAGTTAAAAACATTTCTAATTCCTCCACTAATCGTATATAAGTAAAAAACCCAATTTCCGTCATATCCACAGCAACGTAACCTACAGTGGATGTTATTAATGGCACGAGTACCGTTGTTCTGCAGCGGATCCGTCCGTGTCTATTAGACGCGTCATGCTTACATCACACGCGATCTCCGCAAGCCGTGACAGAAACGGGAACTGAAGGATTATGACTTATGGTTTAAAATCATTTAATCCGAGTCATTGGTATGGAAGCCTCAATTGCTTTACTATTAAGAACACAGGTTTTATTGCATTTATTACAAGTTAGTCCTTTACTGCAATAACATCTGTATCATAAGTGATGATGCAATCTAAGATGGGAGCGGGCTTACTTGTAAGGAGTAGGATGGAATCCACACTCATTTCGGTTTCTACTTGACATCGTGCTGGGACGCTAAATGGCTTTGCAGTACGTCTTTATTAGTAGATTGTTAACTAGTTACGGGCGAAACCTCCCACCGGCCAGACGTGGAACAATTAATCTTAAAAATCTTTGTCTACCTGAATTTGTCATTAACTAATTAATTAAAAAAAATAGGTGTAAAATGACTAGGGATTTCTACCTCATTTTAGACTTTTAGTCTTGTAAATCGACAAGACGGAGGTCCTGGGCAAATCATAACTAAGGTATATGACTAAGGCAAAGAAATGTATGCCTCATGCAAAGCTCGATGAATCTCTCAAAACAACTTGCAACTTGTTTTTGCAACTTTTTTTTGATGTTCCGTCTTATTGGTCTTATTCTAATCCTTTTTCTTGAAAAAGGACTCCATCACAAAAAGAATTTCAATTTTCAATACGGACTAGTTCCTGAGATCAGCACGTTTAGCGAACCATACAAACGAACTCACCAGCTTTGTAATATTAGTAAATTAGATTACAAGTGGTCATGTATTATGTATTTCGTGGTCAAGTCGTCAAAAAGTAGCCAAGTAACAGTTTTAATAAGTATTTTATTCAAAAGCTTTCGTTCTCAAGGAGCGCGAGTTTACGTAATTACAGAAATCGGTGAGATTTAAACAAATATTGACTGAGTGAAATTGACTCGTATATTTTTATGTCTACAGCCGTAACTAAATATATACGTAACCGATGTTTATGATTATTGGTATTAAATGATGATTTGTTTGTTTACGGAGGCAGATATTATACTCGATATTTACGTTTATTGGTAGACACTACTAAAATAATAGGTTTTCTTTGTTTAATGATCGTACAATAGTCTCCATAAAAATAACTTAGTTTATTGCCAAGTTATAATTACTCGGTACCTACCCGAGTTGTTACATGATTTTATAGAACTTGCCCTTATGTAGATACGTATCTATCGGGTCAAATGTTGAGAAGTTTAATTACAATCAGTCTCTTCCCTGGTCTGATGGTGGTCCTAAGAATTTGTAAACAAAACAAATTTATCTCTTTGAGCTTGGAATTATTTGTCTCGCCTTCGAGATCAAATCTGGCATAACTCCTACACTCGTCTAAACCCGTAAGGGATCATCTAGGGGTCCCAAAAAGCCACAAGTTGAGAAATTATGATTGATGAAGACGTCACGAACGCGTGATTTTAGTGTGATAGGGTTAATTGTGACGTCAGAAATATGCGTGCATTAAAGAATTGTCAAGTATCAAGACCTGGCAGTGATGATAGTGTTTAACAGCTGTTCTTTGTACGCAGTGTTTCATGATTGCAATCATTTGCCGGCGCCGGCGCAATGAAAGTTTCTTTTTGAGTTAAAACACAGCTCTCTCGCACTTAACTACCTGCGTTGGCAGTTTCTAAACGATGTGCGCTGTCGTATTTTATATCCCACATATTTTACGATATTTTAACGCATGTTGTACGCAACAATGATGATATAAACGCCATCGCAACGCCTATTGACAGGATATGGCCACCATTGCGAATGTTAACTTTTTGTCATTTGTTCTACGAAAAAGCTCTTTTACCTACCTATTACTGAAAACGGCTAAATACTTAAAAACCTGGATGCTATATATTCCGTCCGTCGGTTTATTAACGATAATCTTTGAATCTCTTAAATACAGTTTTATTGGCTTTCCTTATTTGTAGTTGGACGTTCTTTCGGATTATTACCCACAAAAACTAAATTATTCCCTGGTTTTTCAGGAACTTATCAAGGAATCCACCCTTACCTAGTGAGCGTCTACATCGCGAAATGAACAAGTAGATGCATAAACTATAATAAAGCAGTGATTTCAAGTCAATCGAGTGTATAGTTTTGGAGATATTATGATGAGTCAGTCGTGGTATTTCGTTTATTATTGATATACTTATATTATACAATAAGTCAAGCGCGATCTACAGAGAAGCATCACAGAGCAGTGAAAGCGTAAAAACGACAGACACCTGCGTACCGTACCGTCTACAAAATAAAATATTTTCCATTCTACACATGATCTAATTGGTATCAAACACTAACGCAGCTTTCGCTTCCATGTTTATAAAACAGTAGTTCAGCCAGTGAAGAGAGAAGAATAATTCATAAAGCATGAAATTAATGTTATAGAAATACATTTAAAAACCTCTTTTTTATTCTAATAACTCAATTATTTTCTTTGTTTACCCATTGTAGTTTTTTAGTATATTTTGTAACTCAAGTATTAATTGTTAAGGAAGAGTGGTGTCTTCTGGGACAGGTGTAGTTTTACGCTTAATAGAAGGTACCAACCACCTGTGTTGAATTTTGTGCTGTTTTATGAAAAAAATGATTTTTGATTTTGATTCGATTTTTGATTTATACCTAAATGTTCTCAAATATGAAAAATATAAAATATTAGGAGTACAAATAAGTTTCCGCCGTTTTATTGTAGATGGTGTGGCACGGATACTTTCAGATATAACCGGCTTAAAAAATAGTTTGGACATTCAAGAACAACATAACCTATTAATATTATTGATTTTATATTGGTAAAATATAACTTTTATAAGTTGAAAATGCCAAAATTTGGGCCGAGTAAGCGTCATTTGCGGGAAATATTAGTTTACTTCTTTAATTTAAAGAAATCTGCTGCTGAGGCGCATCAAGTGCTCGTAGAAGCATATGGTGAGGGTGCTTTGAGTGAGATAACGTGTCGAGAGTGGTTTCAAAAGTTTAAAAACGGTGATTTCGACGTAGAAGACAAAGATCGCAGTGGAAGGCCAAATATGCAGAATTGGAGGAATTATTATTCCTGAATATTATTCTAGACACAAAAAATTATTTTTCTGCATGACAATGCTCGTCCACATGTTGCGGCTCCCTTGAAAAAGTACTTGGAAACACTTGATTGGGAAGTGTTATTCCACCCGCCGTATTCACCAGACATTGCACCGTCCGATTATCACCTGTTCCGGTCCATGGCACATGCTCTGACGGCGCAGCGGTTCATATCTTATGAGGATACCAAAAATTGGGCTAATATGTGGATAGCCTCAAAAGACAAGGAGTTCTTCAGACGTGGGATTCGAATGCTGCCTGAGAGATGGGAAAAAGTGGTTGCAAGTGATGGGCAATATTTTAAATAAATTTATATTACCGTTCTTTTATAATAAATATTTAATTTGTGTTAAAAAACGGCGGAAACTTATTTGTACTCCTGTATATAAAAAACAGTAGACTGTTTGCCGAGACTAAGGGAAGCGAAATAAGGAAATGGTTTTATCTTGATTTTTAAATTTTTATTTCAAGATATTTTTCGCTGGGCAAATATGCCGATCTATGAAGTCGGTGCCAGCAAGTTTATGGAACATTTATTTAACGTTGTAAAGCAGTTTGTGGGTTCTAGGTAATGTTCTTAAAGTAGAAACCTTGGCTGGCACCGACTACTAGATATGCTTAAGTAAATTAAAGCAACTAAATGACACAGTTATGTTTTACTTTTTAGTGCGTTTTGAGTCGGTTCTATTTTATATTACAAATTTTTATTTCTTACTTTTTAATGATTTATCGCCACGTTACGTACTCGTACTATACTGTCATAGTATATTATACGACACTTGTAGCCAAAAAGCTACCGATACTTACACTAAAACCGAAATCGCTGCAAGTGTGCCTATAAAATTTGAAGAGTTCCTTAAATTTTCCCAGGATATTATCATCAGATCCTAACATGATGACAATGGGACCACCTTGAAAGTGTATCCTTTCTAATAAAAAAAAACTATCAAAATCGGACAACTCTGTAAAAAGTTATGCATGTCGAATTGAGAACCTTCCCCGTTTTTTTTTGTCGGTTAAAAAACATTACAAACTCTCCTATAGTATGGCTGCTAAATTTCTCGTGTTAATATTTAACTTTTATAATAATCCGTAATAGATCTACTTACCTAATTACTCAAGTAAATATTTCAGTTAAAATTCACGTTATCCGCCATCGCTCCAGTTAATTGAACAATGTAATCTAGTGCCGACTTTTCACACGTTGTGAAATAACTAAAGACCAACGTAACAGTCTTAATTCGAGTAGCTCAATAGTTGTACTTCGAAATGGCCTAGGTTCAATCCTAGCTCAGAACATTGCAGGTTTAGATAGGTACTCCTAACGATATTTTGGTTAGCCTATATGGTTTGCTACGACATCTTAGGTTGGAGTCCTGGGTCATGTTATGATATTAAGCTTTCGTCCTTTCAAGAAATTCTTAGTAAATCAAAAAGCACAAACTCGTCGGGCCTCGACCTTTATCATCAATTACGTGTCAAACATACCAGTGGAGTAGCTTTGTGGGTATTTTCTTTTTTTTTTAATTTTAGTTTATTCACAATAGCCCTGTAGCGCAAAATAAAGAAAAAGATTGGTTGACTAAAGTCATTTACTGACGATAATACTGAATATCTTAAGAAAATACGATGGAAGTATCATTAATGGTTTTAAAATTTGTAATTTATGTATATTTTTATAAATAATAATTTAAATTAATAAAATAATTACTTTGATTTAGTAAATTAATACTTTAATTTTATAATAAATATATTACTTTTTAATTTAAAATTAATAGATAATAATTAATTTTATGGATGCCGCAGATTATGCGACACAATTGTTAAAATATTTTGATTCGTTTAGGCGTCGCTTGCATTCAAACCTTACAAACGACTCAAAGCAGGTAACCATATTTTCTATTTTTATAATGAGGGAGTCCTGGCCCTGTAGTGTGCCATTAAAATAGGTTAATAAATAGTAATAATATTCCAGCCTAATACTCCCTACGTAAAGAATATTTATAATACTAGCCTCATTGTAGGTAATGTGGTTGCAGGTATGATATTTTGCAAAGGAAAAAGGAAATTACACAGTGTTTTTGTTGAGGAAAAGGCTGAACGCTAAATACAAACTTTTTGCTGAGAGAAGGCATTAGTCAAGTTTAAAAACAAGGCCAAAGTTCTATAAAAGAACTGCGTGAAAATACATTAAAACATTTGGTAGTTACTTTATCTAAACGAAAGGAATCGTAAAACAGAAAGCGATCTTGGTTGGGGCACATAATTCAGAGAGGTCTTTAGGTCCTGCTGTAGACCAGATAGCAATTGTTTGTCGACTTCCCATTAGATGGACCATTGATATCAAGCGAATTTATACAGGGAGCTAGATGCAGACGGCTTATGCCCTTGACGTTTTAAATTCGTTACAAGAAGTATATGTCCAGCTGAGGACGTCCATCGGCTAAAAATGATAACGACATTAACAGATCGAGCGTGGTATCCTAACTAATATTATAAATGCGAAAGTAACTCTGTCTGTCTGTCTTGCTTTCACTCTACAACTACTGAACCGATTTAAATGAAATTTGGTACACAGTAAGTCTAGAGCCTGAAAAAGGACATAGGCTACTTTTAATTGCGAAAAAAGGGTTGTAAGGGGTTAAAGGGGGGATGAAATGTTGTACGAAAGTATCGTCATTTTGAAAGCTTAAGACCTATTTCTTAGGCAGTTGATTAGATATTAATAAATATGACATTCAAAGCTTAGAAAAATTAGGCTGCCGTAATAACTAATTCCACGCGGACGAAGTCGCGGGCAAAAGCGAGTATATTATAAACTACCAAATCGCCCTATAATGAGGGAGGGGAGGAGAGGTCTGGTCCCGCTGTGTGCCATTAAAATAGGTTGATGATGATTATGATGATGAACAATGTAACAAGTTAGCCTGCTTCTTAGATTGCATCATCACTTACCATCAGGTGTGATAGCAGTCAAGGGCGAACTTGTAATGAATAAATGAAAAATGCACCAACCCTAATGCTTCACAAGTAGCCTAGGTACGTAACCGCTACCTATAATGAAGCGATAATAAATAATAATTAACACCGAACATAATAGCTATAATTTATACCGCTAGCTGCTAATGTAATAATTTATAACACTTCCTAATGGATTCAGGGTTGTCAAAAATAATTAAAAACTATTTTTAAAACTTGGTTTATTTTCAAAATTATTTTTTCGACTTCTTCAGGTCAGGGTTTTTGAAAATAGGTTAAAATTAAAAAATATTGTTTTTAAATCGAATTAAAGTTAAACATTTTCTCACTTAATTTTCATTAGTTAACTACTTATTTGTTTTTTTTTTTGTATATTTTATGTAAATCATTAACATTAGCGACAGTGAAATTCGAATTTGAATTTCTATGTGGTCGTATATTTCTACATACAAACATTATGTTGGTGAACCGTGTAAAAATTATAGTTCTATCCCTAGGGGGCAATACTATTTCTTTCTGTTTAAAAGGTATCCTTTTTGACGACCTCCGTGGCGCAGTGGTATGCGCGGTGGATTTATAAGACGGAAGTCCTGAGTTCGATTCCCGGCGGGGCAGATTGAGTTTTTTCTTAATTTGTCTTGGTCTGGCTGGTGGGAGGCATTCGCCGTGACTAGTTACCACCCTACCGACAAAGACGTATCGCCAAGCGATTTAGCGTTCCGGTACGATGTCGTGTAGAAACCGAAAGGGGTGTGGATTTTCGTCCCACTCCTATCAGGTGTGATAGCAGTCAAGGGCCAACTTGTACCTAGTTGATAAAAAAAAAAAACAAAATACATCATACCTACATCTTCTTCCGCACTATGGCTAACTAGTATTTATACATACATAACATCACGCCTCTTTCTCAGGGGTAGGCAGAGACTACATCCTTCCATTTGCCACGGTCCTTGCATACTTCCTTAGCTTCTTCCACTCTCATTAATCCTTTCGAACATTATTAGAATTTAAACTATCGCGAATATTTTCCGTATTATTAAAATACGAGGTCCTTACTCATGAGCTTCCTTGTTCTTGCAAGCTCATGACTCCGATAACAGTGACGTGAGTTTCAGCATTTCAAACAAGTTGGTCGGTTTAGGTTACTTGATCCTGTCATATTTTAAAATATCCTGAATTTGATCCAGGAAATTCGCCTAGGTTTTACTTATAAACATAATTGCATCATTATTATAGCTAAATAGTTAAAATATAAAAGACTATTAAATAAAAAACTAGACAGTTAAACTCATTAGCATTTATAATATCAGTTAAAACCAACAACTTTCTGATTCGGCAAAAATATCTCGTGTATTGGACAAATGTTCGCAAATATTGCATAAGATATCGAAAACGGCAGACTGTCATTCGAAGAAATCGTGTCAATAATAATTATGTCACCTCATGAATGAGTTTTTTGTTGTGTTATTCAGATTGCATCCGATTGGCCGCTTTGTGATTCCATTTTCGGAAAGCTTATATTTAGGCGGATTGAAAGTTTGAATAACATTAAAAAATATAATGTAATAATATCTTTTTAATACAAATTAATTATCAAAAACGCATTATTTTGTAATATCTTATCATAATAACAAATATTAATATTAATTATTTCGCTGTTACGTGAGCCACTAAGTTATTATAGCTGAGAACTGCCAAAAGCCCAGAATCTCTGTAGAAATTTACTTCTACTGTATAATATTATTATAACAAAACTGAAGAGTTTGTTTGTCTGTTTGTTTGTTTGAACGCGCTTATCTCGGGTTCTAATAGAAAAAATCATTTTGTGTTGGATAGTCCATTTATCAAGGAGAACTTTAGGCCTATAACATCCGCTTTAATTGAGAGAGATTAAGATTTTTGCACAAAAATAAAAAGCGATGATTTTTAGGCTAAACTTTTTAGTGATAAAATATTTCCCCCCTATAACTTATAAGAGATAATAATGAAACAAATATGAGATGTACTTATCGTGTAAACTTCCACCGAAAAGATCTAGTATAAATAGTTTTTTTAATACGTCATTAAGTATGTTACTTGCTGCTCCAAAACCCTTCATGGGCGAGTCCGCTTTTTACTATATGTGTTCGTTTCCCATTACTTCTAAAATTACAAGTCGTCGGCTATGCAATTGCATCTACAAATTGCTATGAAGCATATTACGATCACCTTCATCAACTGCTGCAATAGTCAGCATTACTTTTTGAATAACATAAGAACTTTGAAGAGGTGTTATACAATTATAACAATGATGTGCAGATAATTGTAGCTTAAAATGCTTTAAATTAGATGGACTATAAAAATGCAAATTCACTCGGCAGTTATAAGCTTTTTCTGCAAAGGTAATTGTATAATTGTCATTAGTAATTCCGCCTGTTCGTAATGGCAGCTTGGTGGGTACTATAACGTTATTATTCCATTATCCTACGAGATAGCACCTAACCTTTTTCTACTGAAAATAATGTAAAAAATAATGCTATGTATATTTAAAAATAGGAAAATTTTACCATTGCCTGCACTATATGTTTTTAAGTTGTGTATTTTTGTAAAAAAGAACATTAAGCTATTTCCAATACTGAAAATATCAAATACCTCTACAGAAAATATCAATTTTTTAAAAAAATGTATGTTGCATGGCGGTTAACACATTTAACCATTTATCAGAGGAAACTAAAAACATGCCTCTTTTAAATATATGTTTAATGCTCTCAGCCAAAATATAGTTTACGAAATGAACGACTTTTTTAAATTAAAACATATTTAACTAATATATTACTTTAATTAAATTATACCTTGACATCACTTGTTTGTCTTAATTATGTATTCATTTTCAAATATATCTGTATTGGCACATGTTTACTGCCTTACAATGGTTATGTATGTTACTTAAAAAAATTTTTATAATTTCAATAATTGATTGTAATAATTTTGACATTTAACATGTTTACAAACTTAGAAATAACATTAGGTAATGAATAACATTAGGTACCTAATGTTATTTCTAAGTTTGTAAACATTTGCACGCCTCGTCCTTGGCAAAGTCGTCGTCGAAAAAAGTAGGTGGGTGATACAGAATTCGCAAATGTATAGTGTGTGAAGATTAACGCCAGTCAAATGGATTTTGTTTCATAGAAATTGGGCGTAAGAAAGAAAGGTGGCCTACAAATATATACAGCCACACAGAACCTTCTAGCATCGCATCTCCTAGCACGTACTTAAATAACAACAAAACGCGTACTGTTTCAATAAAGATCATCGAAATCCATTAAAAATAGTAATTGAATTAAACGCTTTAATTCAATTGTTGCTTTAACTTAAAGCAAACTAAAAATTACAACTAAAAATAGAAACTATTCTGAATAGATTCGATTTTATAACACTTTTTATATTAAGCGCAGCCTATTAAAGAAGTTGCAATAGTATGATTATGTTTCGTGGTGATTGATAAATAAATAACAATGAATACAATGCCACGGTTGGATAACCAGAGCTGGTTGGTTTTCGTAAGCTCGAAGCAAAAGAGGTGCTAGCTGAAAACAAGCACTGTATGCTTCTACGTTTGTTTAACGCATTGAATAAGGGACCAATTACTGCTGTGTAAGCGAATATAAGAGGGGGTTTTGGGGATCTGGACCTCCACCTTAGCACAGGATGTAAGTAATAAAATCGCAGATTATAATTCATTGGACAGATAGTAGGCCATTTGACAAAATATATAGCTTTCACGCAACTATAAGGTTTGCATTTAGAAGCAATACTGCGACTGAAGTATAAGCTACTATATTCAACATTTTGACACCGCTGGTCCCCCAATCCTGTCCTATAAGCTATTGTTACTCCCTTGCTGTGTAGTGCTTTATTTATCCTTAAAGAGCGATAACTAACCATCGAGAGTAATGTAACAGTTTATGGATCGCGGATGCGTGAAGTGACTTAGAAGCAAAGTACAGTCCAATAATAGGGAAATCCGAAAAAACATCTATGAAAGAAAGAAAACATGGCAATAGTAAATGTCAAACTTACACTGCCTCAGTTCCCTTTGCCCTGGATTTAGGTAACCAAGAGGCAATATAGCGGCACGGGAGGTGGTGGGTTGACATTTTTAACCCTATCCAAAGGAAGGGTTGATCTTTATAATACTTTGTATGTCTATCTGTGGCATCGCAAACAGAAGGACATCAGATTTTTTTATTTTTAGGAGAAAGTTCTTAAAATAATTAGTAGGTAAATAATCGAAAAGGTAGTACTGGGCATTAAAAATATGAAACAGACAAAACTGTTACCTGCTTTTTTGGGTCCATTTTAATTTATTAATGTATCTAACCTATCTCTTTTTTTAATAAACCGATTTCTTATATTTTAGTACAGCACAAATTATACACGTAAAGAACGTGTACATCTAGTATATGTATGAGTGCAATTAAATAAATAAACACAGTATTGAGACAGAAGCAAACAGAGCGTGACCTTGAACACAGCCAGCATCAATGCATCACCAGCAATGCAGCAACATGAGACTTTAATGAGCTCTTAAATCTCAAGTCTTAGTATACCGGTCGAGAAAATATGCCATATATATCTATATATACACCATTACTTCCTTACTAATATTATAAAGAGGAAAGTTTGTATGGATGGATGGATGTATGTTACTCTTTCACACAAAAACTACCTAATGGATTTTGATGAAACTTTACAATAATATAGCTTACATAACAGAATAATATATAGGCTACATTTTATCCCGAAATTCCCACGGGAACCAGAACTAGAAGGGTAAAACCGCAGGCGTCCTCTAGTCAGTACATACAGTGGTATATAGTACGTATAGCAGATATCTACTGTGAAATAACTTTTTAATTAAACAACATAATAACGAAATCGTCCTAATTTAAGAAAAGGTCACTTGACAGCACCGAATATTATTTTACTGTTTGCTGTTGTTCTAATCAATTTTGTAATCGAAGGTTTTAGTATTGAAAGCGTAAAGACGCCTTGACCGTGCACAAAAATTAACTTTTGTTTTGTCAATCAAAAACAGCAGTAATGTAGGGTACTCACAAGAAAACAAAATATAAACTACCTACATATCAGAATATAGCTAATCATTTCAATGATAATCATTTCAGTGGTATGCGCTGTTTAATTATAAGACGGAGATCCTGGGTTCGATTCCTGGCGGGGCAAATTGAGATTTTTCTTAATTTGTCTAAGTCTGGCTGGTGGGAGGCTTTAGCCGTGGCTAGTTACCACCCTACCGACAAAAACGTACCGCCAAGCAATTTAGCGTTTCGGTACGATGTCGTGTAGAAACCGATAGGGGTGCAGATTTCATTATACTCCTAACAAGTTAGTCCGCTTCCATCTTAGATTGCATCATCACTTAACGTCGGGTGTGATAGCAGTCAAGGGCCAACTTGTAGTCGATATCGAATGTAATATGGTAATACCATACCATTATGTACCTATTCGGGCAACGCGGACGGAAAAAGATCTAGAGGCTGATCACCTACATGATGGGCTGACCAGCTGAGCGACTCTAAGCATACTACGTTCTGTAGGTACGCTAGTGAAGATGGCCACCAACAGAAGCAGCTGGAAAGCATGGACCTGTTCGAGACATGGATCCTACCAGGACCGTGATCTTCAGACATAAAGTAACGACAATAGAAAGGGAGATGTCGTACCTATTCTGTGGTAAATGCATATTTTTAACTTTACGATTAGGTCATTGAGTAGGTACCTATGTCAATAATAAACAACTGAAATGTAGGGTTCCGCTTCCGTAAACTAATATACATAAATAAAAGGAAATGCCAATATGATTCCATTTAACGCACGCGCATCGAAATTCTCCCCTTTCGAAATTTTCTATCTCAGCGAAAATGTGAACAATTTCAGCTAAAGTGTTGTAGTCATTAAATTTCACGGTTATTAGACGAGCCGAGGGGAGTGAGGCAAAGTGGATCACTGGGTTAAATGCGCCGATGCAGTTGCAGCGCAATTTATGAAATGTCTAAAGAAAATTCCATACTATATCTATCTAAAGTAATGTCTTGGTAATATCTTAAAATGTTCTTTCACAATGCCACTTCATAACAAAAAATAAATGAACATATAAAAAGAAAACACTAACCTGATCAACAAAGTTTTCAGCTGTGAAGCGTTTGGTGAACTCCGTGAAGGTCTCCTTGTCCTGCAAACTCTCGCGCCTCGCTCGTTCCACCTTCATCTTTTTTATTCCAGTAATGTCTTTGGACATCTTGAGTTCCTCTATCAGGTCTGTCTTCACTGTTCGGAAGTCCGCTGCGCTGGGGATGCATTGGAGACTGACAGAACGCGCGGGCGGTGGCGCGGATAAGGTCTTTGTTGCTATGGTCTTGAGTCTGACCGAGGTGAGCTCCGCGCTGCTGATGACGGCCAGCGGCTGGTGGCTGGTGATGGGCGGCTGCGGTGGCGGCGGCGGGATCGCCTCGGGCGCGGGCGGCGGCGGAGGCGGCCGGGCCTCCGCCGGCCCATCGTCGCGCTTGCACGGCGCCGTGATGGTCTTCAGGTACTCCGAGGGCTTGATGAGGCGGTCGGGCGCGTTGTGCGGGAAGGCGGGCGGCACGAAGGGGAGCGCGGGCTGCTTGTTGACGAGATTGGGTGCCCGCGGCCGCTCGTCGTCTGCCGACGCCGCCGAGCCGCGTCTCCCCGCTGCAACAGGCGCGAGTTAGAGGGGAGAGAAAGTGCGCCGTTGCTCACTCCCCGCGCATAGCGACGCAGCGAGCGTGATATCTCGCACACTAAAACACTAATGTTATCTAGCTTAAATCGCTTATACGAACTGTCTAGGCTGAACCTAAATAACATTTCGTTACAGTTATCTGTCTATCCGGCTATATTGTTGCACTTTTTACAGCCTCACCAGAACAAAAAGTGTATAAATCGGCGTGGCTTGGATACTTTGTTAACAGACGTCAATATATCTTTATGATTTATGCGTCTACGTTTTTCAATGATTTTCATCATAATTTATTGAGATTTTTCTATTTCTAGAAAAGTATTGATACAGTTATTTAAGACAGAATGGAAATATAATAAAGTTAACGTTTGTGAGAGCGATAAAAACAATTTACGTACGAAGTAATACTGCTCAATAATTTAAAAAGACCTCATTAGCCTATGGCTCTGAGTCCTAGATCGGGTTATGGAATAATTGAGTCTTACTTTCTACGAAGTTTTGGTGCTGCCCTTTGCCTCGCAGAGCACATTGAGTCCGTCCTGGACACTGTTATCAACACCTGATAAGTAGTTAATTAAATTTAAACATTATCAACCTAAGCCCGCCAATTCGCATTGGAGTCTCATATCCCTTCCTACAAGGTGGGTGTTCTGACCAGTTAATAGGCTGATAAAGATTAATGATTATTAATTTAAATTCCTACCTAATATGTCTTACCTACCTACGTTCCTTATACCTACCTACTTGTATTGATGCATTGTTGCTTTTAATCAAAGTGTTAATTGCTAATTGTTCCAATCACCGTCAACATCAGCAGACAAGCAACAATTAATCACCAATGAATAAACATTAGAAAACGCACAACTCAACGCGTTGCGCGAACCAACTGAACCAACATGCGTGAATCTTATTTAAATATTTATGTGATCATGCAAATAATATTATGCATGGTTACGAAGTTTCTACAGTTCTGTGGTCAAAGCATATCCTAATTACATGTTCGAAGCAGTACGCACAATGATAGAACGAACGAACGAGATTTTATTTGTCGATATTTCGAACAAGAATAATAATTGGTCACGACGCAACTGAAGCGAAGTTAATATCTTCCTTCCAGCCTTTCACCCCGTGACCATGGCATTTGAATGGTAAAATCGTCAATAAAATATTGTTAAAACCTAGGGTTCGAGTATTGGAAGAACTACTATATCATCCCTACGTTTCTTCTGCCGTCTTCGCTGTTCGACCACTCGCTGTGAACTCTGTATTAGATAGTATTAGATGTAATGTTTCAATGTTTTCTTCGCTACGCATACAAAATAATTTGAGTCGTTCCAAGTACTTATAACTTTATTCTTTGTTTATAATTGCATGTTATTTTAATTAAATTGAAGTTTCCAATCAAAAATCTCTTCTAATTCCTAAATCCTCTAAGGAATCCGTGACCGTAAGTGTCCGTAACAATATAGTACCGTATCGTTTTGTTATATAGCTTAATTTCTGTACTGTGTATGTGACTGTTATTGATCCGATTATAATGCAAACGATATCAGTTGAGAGTGTTTACCCATTGTTCTATTAAAACTAAGGTCATCAGTTGTCATGTATAGAAATGTTACACGCTCGTGTGCTAATACGTATGTAATTTGACATTTAACAATATGCTTGTTGCTGGTCTGATGTTAGGGTTCATCAAGAATTACCTAACTACAGCTTTCTACGTGGTTTTATTGTTATTTATATTTTAATTTGTTAGTTATGTAAAAATAAACTACTTAAAGTATAATTTATAAGCATAAATTACTAACTACAGCTTTCTACGTGGTTTTATTGTTATTTATATTTTAATTTGTTACTTATGTAAAAATAAACTACTTAAAGTATAATTTATAAGCATAAATTGGACTTGATACATTATTACGATTTTTTAATATTATTTTTTCTTTATTCTTTTCTATTCTTTACATTATTTGAAATTCACATTAAATGGTTGGATGACATCTCTGGGGGACTGTGGGGTAGTTTTGTTTTTGCATATTTTAGGAATTGTCTTATAGGTACCCAATGCAGGGTCAAGATTTAAAGAGATCCTATCCTATATGAGGTTTGGATTCACAAAGCTATTCTTTTAAATTTCGATTTGATAATTACCGGAAGAGACAGCTATACGAGTATGTGCTCTTTATGGTAACACCGCTAACTTCCCAAACCAGTAATTTTCAGTCAAAATTTCAAGAATTTTTACATTAAATTACTGGGAGGAAACAATAATTACCTAAGTATTTCAGTACCCAGGACTCGAGCCCAGGATCATGATCTCATGATCCGAATCCACATGAACTAACCACTGGACCAACGAGTCACCGCACCGAACTAATTTCAGTTCGATAAACTTTAGCAACACTGTTACGGAGAAGGAATTTCTTTGTAAGACTGAGTATGCGCTAACTGAAGCGTGGCATTTCGTATATATTGCGTATGGGCATGCGTGCTAAGGCACCGGCACACTTGTAAAACGCCACGCCGTCAAGTTACAGCGTCACTTGTGTTGAGTCAAAACAAAGTATTTCAGCCGTTCTGAGTATAAATAATGTAACTAGATCCACCTTTGTCCAGCCGTAAATAAATATTATAGACATTACACACATCGCTTTATAGCCCTAAACACATGTTTTTATATATTATACAAATATAATATATAGATAACACCCACACTGGTCTCCATGCTCATCACATAAATTTTTCCAAGAATCGAAACAGCCTTATAAAACATACACCTCCGCTCGTCTATGATAAACTCATTTCTATAATACAAGATTTTCATACGATTTTCGTCATTAGAGAAATTAATTCCTGAGCAAGTTATGGTTTTGTGGTAATTGGCTCAAATATGAGTATAATAATTGAGGGACGCAGCAGAAACTTTCATTTAAAAAGCTACCTAATCTCTTCGAGACACAACTAAACAGAACTAAAAGAATCTCCGTGATGACATAAATATTTATCTTTTAAGGCTAAAACTAGATTTTCATCAAAAAGTGTTACTTAGTTGTTGTGTAGGTATAATATATTTTTTGGTGTTCTTAGAAGGTTCTAACTACTAGGTAATACAATGTTTGCTGGCGAAATAATTTGCGGGCGCGTAAAAATTCCGCGCCAAAATCGTTGAGTAGTTTTTATAGTTTATCGCCAAAAGACAGACAGACACACGTGGCGGGGGAAAATATAATGTAAGTGAAATACCTATTTTAATCTATCACAAAATATTAACGTTGAAAATGAATTAATCATTATATATCTAGGTGCCCGCAACTTTCTAATGAGTGCGCGTTATTGAAAGTTTTAATTTTTATGAAGGCAGTATTTTCTTTTATTGTTCATGTATTTTTAAATGCACAAATACGATTTATTTTGTTTTATTGGGTACGTTTGGCTGTAGTAGTTCCTGGATTTCATTTCCAGTTTAAGTCAACACTAGTTATTGTAAGTATCTATTAAACCCCAACGTGTTTATTTTGACTCTATACGTCTGTGTCTGTGTGGCTGTATCGCGACTTTTAGGCAAATAGACAGATTTTATAGCGATTTCTTTGTTTGAAATCCGTTTAAGGTTATATAAGTCAATCCGAAGATATCCGCAATTTTCTATTAGGTGGTAAAAAGTCTAACATAAAATTAATTTTGTACGTAAATTTACGACAGTCGAGAGATTTGTACAACTTCTAATGACTTAACACAGATTAACTGCTGAGTTTCTTTGCAGATTTTCAACAAATCTATTTTCCAAACTTTTAAAAATCGCTACACGACTAAGCTTTTCCAGATTGCTTGTATAGCAAAACCTACTTGAAAACGAATTTAAAAATTGTCTTTCTTTTTAAAGTTAGTCTAACGAGTTTTACACTTAAATGTAACAAGAGCTACAACCAGTTAACTGGTAGTGTGGTGTTAACGTAGTGTTGATCGATCCCTCACTAGGTGGACTGACGACTTCAAACGTGTAGCAGACAGCTGCTAACCAGCACCTCAGGGTCTTCAAAATAGCCAATGCCCAGCAGTGGACTTGAATACGAAAATAACAAAGCAACAATATGCGCCAAATAAAAAAATTTTGCGTTCAAAACTATCAAAATTCGCGAAATGTACCGAGTAACAGTAGCAAAACTTTGAGCGAAATTTTTAAGTAGAATAAAATTACATACAAAATGAGAAGATCGCCACATTAATTGTGATTCGTTTACTTTCTACAAAAGTTTAATAGGTTGTTAGTTGCGTTCTGATTCGGCCGACGTTCATACGTACAATAATAATATGTAAAGTGAATTACTTTATAGAGTAATAGTTTCACTTTCCTTTTCGCAATTCAATTAGTTATTTCCTGTACAGATTTCACAAATATATTCATTTCTTTCACTGAGATAATACCTAATTATAATACGCGTATATCTATGCAAGTGACCCGCACCGGTAGACGTTTTATTTGTCGATAAGGGGACAGACGAAATAAATGTGTTCCAAAACAAGAAGATGAAGTACAACTGCTGGGTGCAGACGCAGGTTTAATGTTTGGAAAACAAAACGCAGAGCATACATGACATACATCGGCAGGTATGGTGATGATGACGACACCCTTAAGTAGTTATCTTTAGCCTAGGGGCCAATCCCTATGCGCTTGCGAACAGGTAAGTATTGCACTCCATCACCGCTTAGTGCCTGTGTGAGCAATCGATCTTTAGTGCCATGTTATTTAAATTTAATTCCTTACTCCTGCGTCCATGTTCCCCTTTCAGCCGCCGACCATTCTATTCCCCATTCTGTCAGAGACTGCTCCTGCAGTTCGAGTGACATCAGTTCTTTATCTGCGAATGATTGGGTGCGCGCTTGTTTGCCTAAGGTACCAGTCACTGCAGTGCCCCGATTGTACATAAATAGAGAATGAGAAAAAGCGACAGACAGAATTCACAACTATCATTCAATCAATTTGGTTATGCAACATAATTTATGAATTAGATTATGACCTTAAACAACAGATCATATAAGATGTCCATGTAAATAGTCAGGTGGAAATATGTCAAAAACTTTGATGGAGTTCGTGAAATTATGTTATACCTCCGTAGCTCCTAGATATAGTTACTAGTACAGATAAAACATTGCCTTATCGCCAATTCGTTTTAGAACGGCTTGGCCTTAAATGACCTATGAAATGTCAATGAGAATTGACGAACTACTCTTAACACAGAATATTTGACTTAAATAGAGATTTAAAGGCGAATAAAGTCAAGTCTAAAACTTTACTAGCGTTCTTTTAAAACTAACTGTTACAGAAAGGTTGTCAACCTCGAAATTACGTAATTAATTAGTTATTTATATAACAATATACAACTATTCCAAATTAATACAATAAACATAAGAATAACTCAACTTTCTTCTAGTCCATCGTTCTTAACATCGGGTTTAATAATAATAAGAATTAATTAGATATTAGTGAAGTCGAGTCGAGATCGTTAATTATTTAAATGGCTGGCAAGCAGAACAATTTTAGACTAATGTTGCCAATTAAAGCATTACACTTATTCAAGATTTATTAATGCAATTAACACTTAACATTGAGTTAGCAGACAATAGGTTTGAGTTGAATTTAATACGACGAAAACTTACGTCAATACTCCTGGCACGCAATTATTAAAAAAAATTACAACAGTTTTCTATACATTCTGGACACTTACAGATACACAATGACGGGTTCATTATTATCAGCCTATTAACAACCCACTACATGGCTCTTTTTGTCTAAGTTGAGTTCTGTGTTCCAAGTTACCGAGGTTTATACGGAACGGTTATATTGATGTTAAATTAAATAACAATTTCTTTTAATCACTTCCCAGTTCTCCTTCGTCTCTAGCATTAAGGTTCTGAACTTTAATCTGGCTCCCCAGCTGAACACTTAGCCATTCTCGCTCTCCTTCGAATTTTGAGCAGTGAAATATTGTGTACTCCGCATCATCCTTATCTGAGCATATTGCGGAATCTATTTTCTTAATGCGTTTTAGGTACTGCATAAATAACCCGTGGCCTGTGAGGCACTGGGTCACCCAAAATGTTACGACCCCGTGCTTCCTGTTTACCCACCCCTTTATTTCGCTAATGAGCTTGTGTGTCCAGCGACCACTAGTTGACTGGTCTTTATGAATACGTGCATATTCTTTCATGAGCCAGTAGGTGGGCCGGTATGAGGTTGGCCAAAACAAGAGCAGAGTCTGTTGAGATTGTCTTCTAGGCACAGCAAGTTCTAAGTGCCATCAATCTTTGTGCACTCAGAACTGTCTTTTTATAAGTTTCTTTGTTCATGGCTGCTACCCAGATCAGAGTGCCTTGTGCGAGCTTTCACCAAAACAAATCGCAAACTTCGCATTCGCGTAAAGGGCAATTTTATGTAGATTTGAAGCAGCGCCCCTGGCAGTATCGAGAGAAAACTCAAATGGGTGAGTGTCAGTGTCGTATAAAATTTGCGTTTACCGTTCTCGATATCGACGCGGTAAAATCTTACACTAGTCACACGGGGGTATAACGACACCAATCTTCACACTCCAGACTCAGGATTTACTGGAAATCCACGACACAACCCAGGACCTCGTGATCGAAACCACTAAACCGACGAAGCAGTCTTGTTGCAAAATTGCAATATTCTTAGATAATTACAAGGTATGTAATCCTTGCACATGTCAGAAACGTCGGTGTTTAGTTAAGCTAAAAATTAGTCGTAATTATGCATTATATATATAATTACAATAATTGCCGATAATAATTATAATAGGTAATTATATTATTAGATACCTATTACATTAACAACATTTATCACTGCGATGATCAAAAATGAGGAGATAGGAGAACCAAAGTAACCAACGTAGCTCAATGAATCGCAAAGCTGAAGTGGCTATGAGCGAGGCGTGTGGTGGACAATGGCGTCTCGAGGTCGAAGGTCGACCAGATTGCACATTGTTGACCGACCCTATCATGCTCCTTGAAATTACTTAAAAGAGGCATATGTGCAGCTGTGGACATCCATCGGCATAGTTGATGTTGGTCATAACAATATTGTAGTTTAGTCTATGGCACATTATGGCGTTGAGGTTTCCGAGCTTTCTACTTCGATGGCACCTAAACTTGGATGGCACCGACTTTATAGATATGGGTTAAGAGAATTAAAGTAACTAAATGGTGCAATTATTTTTTACTTTTTAATGAGTTTTTAAGTCCGTTTTATTTATTATTAGGAATGGTTTCTAGTGTATTCATATTATATACAGGTTACATATGGAATGATTTCTAGTATACTCTGAGATTCATATTATATACAGGTTATCTATGGTTTTACTTAATATTAAGTGGCCCATCTGATGCCTACTTTCTTATTGTGCTTGTATCTAAAAACTACTATATAATAACACAATTTTATATATTTATTTGGCTTTAACATAATTATAAAGTCTTAGTAAGCCCTACATTAGAGAAACTTAAGATTACAGTTAGTAAACTGGTTAACGCCGCACTAATCAAAAATATGTGGACAATATTTACGTGAATTTTATTCGTTTGCTTTTTGTGACAACTTTTCTAACCAGCCTGGAAAAATATGAAGAGGTTTTCTTATAATTTTTCTAATAGTTTTTTTAGATATTTAGAAATCATTTTTTATAACTTTAAGAAATATAATTTTTGGAACTGTGTTTTGGTAAAAATATTGGGTAGTCGAAAAAGTCTTTTCGTATTTCTATTCAAACTTCAAGTAATTTTTTTTTATATTGATAATTAACTTTATTTAATTAAATATGTATCATTTTGGTCGACCACCTTTTACCATTTTTCTGCTAGAGACATTATCCCATCAGTGTAAAACTTATCTGGTTTCTCGGCGAAAAACTTCGACAAAAAATTTTCACAGGCATCTCTTGAAGTCAACTTTACTCCATTAAGGGAGTTCTGCATTGACCGAAACAAATGGTAGTCTGATGTTGCAAGGTTAGGACTATATGGTGGATGCATTGAAATTTCCCAGCCAAGCTCTCTAAGTTTTAGCCGAGTCATTAAAGATGTGTGTTGTCTAGCGTTGTCCTGATGGAAGACTAACCCCTTTCTGTTGATCAGTTCTGGTCGTTTTTTTTTCGATTGCTTCCTTCAATCTCATCAGTTGTTGACATTAAAGTGTAGAATCAATCTTTCGACCAGGCTGGAGCAACTCATAGTGGATGATTCCTTTCCAATCCCACCAAACACACAGCATAACCTTTCGAGGCGTCAATCCTGGCTTTGAGACCGTTTGTTGAGCTTCACCACGCTTGGACCATGATCTTTTTCGCACATTATTGTCGTATTTGATCCACTTTTCGTCTCCTGTTACCATTTGCTTCAGAAATGGTTCGATTTCATTTCGTTTCAGCAATGAATCGCAGATGTTAATTCGGTCCATTAAATTTTTCACAGACAATTCATGTGGTACCCACACATCAAGCTTCTTTTTGTAGCCAGCCTTTTTTAAATGGTTCAAAACCGTTTGATGATGAATGTTTAATTCGTTGGCAATGTCATGGCTGCTTATTTGACGGTCCTTTTCAATCATTTCCATAATTTCATCGACTTTTTCAACGATAGGTCGACCAGAATGAGGTGCATCTTTCACATCGAAATTTCCAGAACGAAAGCGAGCGAACCATTGTTGTGCTACACGAACTGATATAGCATCGTCTCCATGAACTTCACAAATTTCATTGGCGTCTTGCGTGGCATGCTTCCCTTTCTTGTACAAAAATTTCAAAATATAGCAAATTTCTTCATTATTTTCTCTCATTTTTGAAAAGCTGTTATTTTTGTTCAACTTTACCAAATTTAATTTTCTTTAAGGTTAAATAAAGCTTGATATTTCACCTTTCCAACACTATTTGGTATGACATTATGTGATTGGCAGCACTGGAGATATACGACTCCAACAACATCTATGGACAAAATACGAAAAGACTTTTTCGACTACCTATTATTTGGCCAAAAAAGCACTGTACTTACTAGTCGAAATTGTGTACACATTATTCATATTTTTCTGCGACACCTAAAAATAGTAGACCAAAAAACTACTTAGCACAAAATACTTTAACAAAAAAAAATTAGTAAAGCACCCAGACCCGAGTTAACGAATCAAAAAAACTCACCCAGCCTACTTTTTAATTCAGATGGCTTCAAGGCCGGTTCCTCCAACACCACAGGCGGTGGCGGTAGAGGGGGAGGTGGGGGTGCCTCATCTCCGGAACTGCCGCCTGATGCTGTGGAGCCGATGGAAGAGACGCCTGATGACGCAGAGGCTTGCACCACCACTGCCTCCTCGGTGACAGATGCACGACGACTGCCCGCCGCTGATGATATGCGGCTAGCCTGTGACAAAGAATTGCGCCCATGAAAATAATTGATGCAGCTGGACGGATAAAGGGACATAAATAGAGAGATATGTGAATGGTTACCCAAGCGTTCCGCGATACTAATTTCAAAGTATCAAAAACCTTCTAGGTATTTTGACCATTCGGAACGAAAATGTATTGGGATTTATCTAGTAAAAAATCAAAACACTAAACTAGATAAATCCCAATACATTTTCGTTCCGGATGGTCGAAATACCTAGAAGGTTTTTGATACTTTAAAATAATTTTTTTTTAACAAAACCGACTGTCGGTGCCAGCCAAGGTTACTACTTTAAGGACGTTACCTACCCACAAACTGCTTTACTACGTAAAATAAATGTTCCTTAAACTTGGCTGGCACCGACTTAATAGATATGCTTGAGTAAATTAAAGCAACTAAATGACACAGTTATTTTTTAATTTAATACTACTAATGAAATAATGGCACTAGTACCCAAAAAGCTACCGATACCGAGACAAAGACCGAAATCGCTGTAAGCGTGCCTCCAAAATTTGAAGAGTTCCTTCAATACGTGTCGAATTGAGAACCTCCTCTGTTTTTAACCGACGAAAAAAAACGGAGGAGGTTCTCAATTCGACACGTATATTTTGTTTTTTTATTTTTATGTATGACCACGCATAACTTTTTACAGTGTTGTCCGATTTTGATAATTCTTTTTTTATTAGAAAGGGCATACATCCAAGGTGGTCCCATTGTCCTCATGTTAGGATCTGATGATGATATTCTGGGGAAATTGAAGGAACTCTTCGAACTTTGGAGGCACGCTTACAGCGATTTCGGTTTTTGACTCGGTATCGGTAGCTTTTTGGCTACTAGTGCCGTATAATATACTATGACAGTATAGTACGAGTACGTTACGTGGCGATAAATCACTAAAAAGTAAGAAATAAAAATTTTTAACAAAAAATAGAACCGACTCAAAACGCACTAAAAAGTAAAAAATAACTGTGTCATTTAGTTGCTTTAATTTACTTAAGCATATCTAGGAGTCGGTGCCAGCCAAGGTTTCTACTTTCAAGGACGTTACCTAGAACCCACAAACTGCTTTACTACGTAAAATAAATGTTCCTTAAACTTGCTGGCACCGACTTCATAGATATGCTTAAGTAAATTAAAGCAACTAAATGACACAGTTATTTTTTACTTTTTAGTGCGTTTTGAGTCGGTTCTATTTTTTGTTAAAAATTTTTTTTTTCGTCGGTTAAAAAAGAGAGACAAATATCTTTATATTCCATGGATTCACTGTACGTGTGCCGGGTCCATCGTATGGCAAAGAGAAAACCTCCAAACTGAGTCTGAAACTTACGATACGCATGTAGGCTTAAAGGTTTTATACCCTTTGTGATCGGCCACAAATTAAACACTCCAACTTGTCCAACCAAATTTGGCAAGACTCTCGTTCTAGTATATAATGTATTGCAGTTCCGTTTTTGACGACCTCCGTGGCGCAGTGGTATGCGCGGTGGATTTATAAGACGGTGGTCCTGGGTTCGATTCCCAGCGGGGCAGATTGAGATTTTTCTCAATTTGTCTTGGTCTGGCTGGTGGGAGGCTTTCGCCGTGGCTAGTTACCACCCTACCGACAAAGACGTATTGCCAAGCGATTTAGCGTTCCGGTACGATGTCGTGTACAAAGCGAAAGGGGTGTGGATTTTCGCCCCACTCCTAACAAGTTAGCCCGCTTCCATCTTAGACTGCATCATCACTTAACATCAGGTGTGATAGCATTCAAGGGCCAACTTGTAGTCGATAAAAAAAAAATAATAAGAAAAAAAAAAAAAAAAGTTCCAGTCAGGCCAAAGTCTTTAAGGTTAATGAGAGATTTAGCTGATATACCTTTCGCACCTAATTTAACTTCATAGAAAATTGCCCAAAATAGGTAACCATTTTTAATAAATACTGATATTATGTATGTGACTCAACCACTTAACGATTTGGAAACTTTTGGCACATAAATAAATATGTCTATACAGATATCTGTCTGTCGAGAAAACTTCACAAAACAGAATTTCTCGCGGACGGAAAAAGGCCTTTATGTAAATGTAAACATACAACACCAGAGTATTTGCCTTATTTTACTTAGCTAAAGAATTCTCATCCTGTTTAGTTTAGGAATCATATGGCAGCGATATGTCACTAGTTTTAGACAATTTAGTACCATATTTTTGTATCATCATCGAGACTTAAGTAGATTCTTTACATAGGGTATTCTTTTTATTTAATTTCTAAGTTTTAATTCAGCTTCAATTACTAATAAGATTTAGCAGAGACGTTAAATAAAGACCTCTTGTTAGATACTCGTAGATATTGCATAGATTGAATACTTACAAAGTTCTGCGCTTTGTGCGTGAGTGCTGCGAACTTGGTTGCTATCGTAGACTTGGTTTGAGCTTCCGACGGCGGCGGCGTCACCTCTTCGTAGGCTTTGCTTGACCTGAACAACAAAAATCAATATAATATATACAACAACTTCAGGTTAGAGAAAGTTGAACACATCTGCATAAAATTAAGTACACAGTTGGTCTTTGCATGGTTGATAATCACAAATTGAAGTTGAAATTGAGGAACAAGTGCAATCAGATCATAGGGCATTCTTCTTCTATTTTATGACAATGCAGTTCATTTATATGTTCGTTACTTGTGTTGAAAGTGAGCCAATTTATATTTAGGTGTAATCAACATCAGTATTAGCCTAAGCTTAGCATAGTAAACAGGTAAACCTGTGTCAGCGCTGCCTGACCAGATCATGCGAACATACGCGAAACTATCGCATCAGTTCATCCCCGTGTGCTACGAGCAGTGGTCGTCTGTTATGGACGAAAGTAAATTAGTCTTTGCATTCAATTAATTAATAAAACATACAGAAAATTGGAAAAAAGAATACTGTGTTGGAAACTCGAACGAACTCGACGAACTTTTACAAGAATTGACGCCTAATCCAAAAGACTATTTTTTAACTATACAAATAATTCTAGTAATAACTTTTTGACAATGACGTTATTTCTAATTGTTAATTCCAACACGTCATCTACAAAGCTGTAATTTAAATGTCGACTGAATTGATGCGCCATACACCATCCGTTCATTTCATCCGCTCTGGCCGATGTGATTGAGTTGCTTGCAGTTGATCCGGCGCATCCGGCAGCCGGATGTACCGGATGCGCACAGACTTTTTTACCTAGACACGGTACGAATTTACCGATTTCAGCTTAAACAAAACTTACTATGTAACCTTTTAAATGACTCTTCTAGTATTGTCGAACTTAAAGGGGTATAGATCTTAGACTCACCACACTGATCCAATGTGGGTTGGTCGACTTATATAATAATAGCCGGGATCGACAGTTTAAGATGCTCTCCGAGGTATGTGCGTGTAGTAAAAAGCCTATAAATATATAAGTTAACTGTGGACCACAGATGCAGTTAGGTTAATTTAGATGTGCTCTTCCTTAATTGGCACAGATAAAATACAGATAGTGCTTACGTTTCATTATGTTCCTTGGCACCATAATCAACGACCAGTGCTGCGCTGCCGGGCCGGCTGTGGCTGCCCGAGTCGCGCGAACTGCTCCTGTTGCAAATATAGAAAAAAACCATAAGACGTGCACGCGTAATAAAGAATTAAGAAATCCCGGTAACAAAGTACAAAATTGATCTTGAATCAACTTTTTAAGAATCCATATTGGACCAGTTTCCTTATTTATGGGAGGGTAATGTATAGATCGTTCAATCCACGAAGGCTCGTCGTTTTTTTATTTTTCAAACGCTTACAGTGCAATAATGCAATAAAAACTGCAAGAATGTGAGTTCTATTACACATTGCTACTCGTCACGTAGTAATAGAACTCACATTCTTGCAGTTTTTATTGCACACGTGCACTGTAAGCGTTTGTTTTAAAAATCTATAAAAAATATTGAATATATTAATTAGTTTTAAGCTTACTAATCTAATTTATTGTCACGAAGCCTTCGTGGATTGAACAATTTATAATGTCTTATAACGATCACTGTCTAGTATCAAAAATTATGACCTGGACTAACGGCTTAACTTGCACTCCGAAACATGGAAGTATCATACAATTTCCTCTCGTTTGAAAATTTCTTGGAATAGAGAAAAGCTCAATGTTTCGAAGCCCGATCCATGTCCCCGTAGACTATCACTATCGCTGAACTTAAGAAATAATGAACAGATACGTCTCACGTTACATGTAAATCCGTCACTTATAAAACTACTACTAGTAGGTATTAGAAATATACAAGTGTACCTTCTCCTCTGATGTTCTTCCCGCGGCATGTAAATGTCCTCATAGTGGTGGTCGCGGCGTGTCGCCTCGGCACCGCTGTCACTGTCCGAATTCTCTTGGACTTGGGTTATTTCTGTGGTGCCATGCACTTCTGCTTTTACTGTAATAATAAAAAAAACGTATGCTTATAACTGAAGCCTGAAAAGTTTTATAAAGTATGTTCAGCTGTATATTTATTCTTTTTTTTGAACGCTAAATGGCAATACGTAAAGAGGCAATACGTATAATGTGAAACCAATATTTAAACGTTAAATGCAGGTGATAAGTCGCCAGCTGCCAAATAACATTGACCTCGTACACATTAAAACTACAAACAGGAACTAATCCTAGACTCGCTGGTACACGGCCGTATTAAAATGCTCCAGATTGTAGTTGCAGTTGACGAACTTCCACAACTGCAACTCCTTCTTGTTTTACGAGTTGTCTCTCATCTATGAGATGTGTATGTGTCAAACTCCTCACCAGTCATCGTAGGAGCCTCCTGTCCTTCAGCGGGTACCCTGGGGCCGGGGGAGCGCGAGTGGAACAGATCCCGGACCCGCTGGTACAGTGCCGCTGGCGCGTTGGAGTTGCCGTTGTGGAGGAACCAACCCCCCGTGTTGGCTGTTTCCGTTTCTGATGCTGAACATGCTGCAAAAAAACGTAGTTTATAGTCCTATATGAAATGAGTACCTATCCAATCCAGTATAAGTAATATATGACGGATCTCCAAAAGAGGAAAGTTTTGAGGATTTTTGTTCGGATCTATGTATTTTTAATTAATAAACCAATACTGATCATCATCATCATCATCATCATCATCATCATCATTATCGTCATCATCATCATCATCATCATCATCATCATGATAATCCCATATCATATTTTAACGCTCCACTACACGGTCAGGACTTTTTCCTTTTTTGGAGACAGGAGGATCTTAAAATATGGGCTTTGAAGTCTAAGCTCTAAATAACAAATAAAACACTAAAAATAATTTGTTACTAATGCCAATGACCCAAAATAATAATAATTGGCCTGTATGGGGGTAGGAATCGTAAATAGAGAGTTCTCCATTTTCTTGGGTTTTCTTAAATATTTAATGCGTTATGTAGCGACATTTTCAGTACAACAATAAGTATAGTAATAGTGATTTAATTCTTGATTTTACAAAAGCTGAATATTTGCCAGACAATGCTCCTACCACTGGTAAATACGATAAAGAACCAAAGATGAATATTGGACCTTGGTAACTTTGGGAGTTTCAAAGGTCAAAGAAATCCCCTCTCAAACTAATAAAATCTTAAAATAACATGGTAAATCACTCAATTGATCGAATCGATCACTCATACAGAACCCTCTTCATGTAGTTCCATCCGCACTCGAATACGAAAATCCAACCCGAAACTAAAACCTGGCAAAGACGGTTTTATCATTATCACCATCAACAGTAAAACTGTTCACTGTAAGCATCCTGAAACACTTAATTTCCACGACATTTTCATACCTAATAAGAAACTGCTGCACATATTAACAGTGTGGTATATTCGGAAAGTGAGAATCAACTGGCATCACAACCCGCCGGATCCACTTCCGGCATTTTCCACTTCATTTGATGATTGCTTCCGCTGAGTTTCGTCTGTCTTTAGTTACGCCTTTTCATGCGTTTTACGACCTCACGTTACGCAGAAAATGTAAAGCCGGAGACACATTCATGTAATCATGCAGGCAATGCGCAGTCGAACGTACTGCCCTGTGACTGTCAACATCTACAAATACATGACCATATTTTTAGACCAAAATACAGCAGACATATTACGGTAATCAATACAATCAATCAATCATTCAAGGAAGCTTGAACGATTTATAAAACAAAAAGTTCCTCAACCAGTTAATTTCAATAAAAGGTGTCTCAGTGAATCCTCCATTGAAATATGTGACCTTTTTGAATTTGTGAATCTGCACATGTTCTTTTCTCCTTACTTTATAAAACACTAGCAGATGCCCGCGACTTCGTCCGCGTGAAAACCTCTTAGATACCCTTCTAATTTAAAAGACAGACTTTCATATAAAGTGTGCTTTTTCCCCGCTATCCCTCTCAATTTAATAGTTAAGGCAGCGCATGCGCATAAAGCCAATTTAACAGATTTTTGCGATTCTACTTGCGCCCCCATGCCTCGGAGAGCACTATAAGCCGTTGGTCCATGTCACTGTCATCAACATCTAATAGTGATCGTTAGTAAATGAAACTTTGTCACCCTAAACCCGCCAACCCGCATTGGAGCAGAGTGGTAAGTCAACGCCCCATGTCCCCACACCAATAAGGAGGGAGGCCTGGTTCTGTAGTGGGCCGTAAATAGGCTGATAATGATGATGACGAAACCATTTAATATTTCAGTACAATTCCGTAAATTTAATTAGTTACACGAGTTACTACAACGAGTAGGTACAATGTCAATGTCGATTGCGATGAAATGTGGTGTTGGTTAAAATATAAAACAATTTGTATCCACGATAAACTAAAGTGAGACATAATTTTATGAAAAGGGGGTTTTGGGGAGAAAATTCGGTTGATCCGTTGCCTTTCAACAATGCTTCTTGTACTAAAAATGTAGCTTACAAATTTATACTAAAAATGTCGCTCAATTCGGCGGTTATGGCTTTTATGTGAATACTGTTTTTGCCCATTGTAATTTGCAGAGGTATTGCTAATGCATTTTCAAAATCGAGGATTTGATAATCCACTACTTAAAAAACCCCATAGCATATGCGACATAATATTAAGACACGCACGCAGCTTACTTCAGTAAATAAGGGTAGGTTTAAAGGAAAACTTACCAGAACTTTCTTCCCCCGACGAGCTATGATGGGTAACACTAGCCGACGTCCTCTGCATGGGGTTGACGTACAACCCGTCGGCGGGGCCAGAGCGCGCTGAGCTGATGGACCCCACAGTGGATGACAGGGACCCTCGCCGCTCGTGAGTGGAACTGAGTCTATCCTTCTCCAGCGCATGTCAGTAAATAAGGGATTTAAACAAGAACTTACCAGAACTTTCTTCCCCCGACGAGCTGTGATGGGTAGCACTAGCCGACGTCCTCTGCATGGGGTTGACGTACAACCCGTCGGCGGGGCCAGAGCGCGCCGAGCTGATGGACCCCACAGTGGATGACAGAGACCCTCGCCGCTCGTGAGTGGAACTGATTCTATCTCTCTCCGGTGCGTGCAAGTAGAATGGTGACCGGTTCCCATTTGTGTTTATGCAGTTTGGTAAGGCACACTGGAAAATAATCATAGTAGTTATTAATGTAAGTTGATATTGTGCAACGAAAATAGCAGTGAGCGGGACATCAAACGGATTCATGGTGCAAGACCGTCTTAGAATGACCACTGTGGGACCGCAAACGACCAGTGGGAAGACCAAAAATGAGGTGAAAGGATAACATCGTTAAGGTAGTGGGCAGTAATTGGATTTTGACGGCCCAAAAATAGAAAGAAATGGAAGAGGTTAAAGGAGGCCTACACCAGAATGGTAAAAAATGCTTAACAAAGAAGAAGAAGAGAAGAAGGTTGATATAGAAATGATTGAAGACTATATAATTATCTTCCTTGATATTCTAGATATATCATCACTATTATTGATTGCTGATATAGCTAGCTGTAAAATATGAGACTGCTTAGATTTTGTGTCAGTGAAATCTAATTGTTTATTTACATTAATGAATCTGAAACTTTTTTATTTTTTATTTATTTCAACTTAGCCCTTGACTGCAATCACTTCTGATGGTAAGTGGTGATGCAATCTAAGATGGAAGCGGAGTCATCTGTTAGGAGTAGGATGAAATTCACACCCCTTTCGGTTCCTATACGCCATCGTGCCGGAACACTGAATTGCTTGTACGGTAAGTCTTTCTCGGTTGGGTGGTAACTAGCCTCGGCCGAAGCCTCCCACCAGCCAGACCCGGACCAATTTAGAAAATCTTAACAGACCCTGCCGCGATCGAACCTGAGGACTCATTGAACTTGATGATTCTAATATATATAAACTAACTAGAGCACCACTAAGGAAGGTAATTTAATACATAAGTAGATATACAATTTAATACTATACTCAATAGTATTATAAATATTGGAAATCGAATAGATTGTAAAAATATAGAAACGAATCTGAGCTCAAGGTCTTAGAAGAAAAATTAAATTATTATGCCTTTTAAGTTCATTAAGGCCAACGAAATTAAGACAAAAAATGTAAAAAAGAAAACCTCAATGAGCTCAATAGAATCACAAAAAATATCTATACAGTGAAACTTAATATAAACAATATTACTAAGGTATTTTTTGGCTTGTGGGAGGCTTCGACCGTGGCTATTTACCACCCGGTAAAGACATACTTTATTTTAGATTAGATTTTAGTCAAAGGTTAATTTGTAATGAACAAAAACAATTTATCTATGGGACATAAGGGTTCTTAATACACTATCCAATTCAATCTACATTAATTATTTCCGTAAGGGGTACGGTAGACTCGATCGAAACCTTACATGAATAACAAAACATAAAAAATATTGATTTCGAGTCGATAACATATACCCGTAAAATTCGGATTAAGGAGAATTTCGTTAAATTCTAATGATACTGACAAACAACCCGTAGTAATTGCTATCTAAACAAGCTGTAGTCGCCATCTTAGATACGCCTCGCCAATCAACACACGAACATCATGTATCAAGCGAAACGTCTTGCCGGAAACATTGAGTGAATCCAATTTTGTCAGAAGCAGACATAAAGAGAGCAATAGGTAAGAAAATTTGGCGACTGCTAGTATAATTTTAATTTGGAGTGTATTTAGATGAAAATTAAATGACAAACAAGTATTTTGGATTTATTTACAAGTATTTCCTTACAATTGTAACATGGGATTCTATTTTAAAGGGTGGAAAAAAACGGGTTAGTAGACTTTGATTACTGAAAGTAGAGATTGAAATCACCCGGCGCGTTTTTCGCATAAATATTACTACTCGCATCAAAAATTGCAAGTATCAAACTGAGTTATTCCAATATTTGCAGTATAATTTTGGAAATGTCGGTCAATATCAGTATCTACTTTAAATTCTTATGCGTCTTATGTTGCAAATGTACATGAGTGGTGGTAGCTATGCGATTCTTCTGTACGCAAAAGAAAATACCTTAGCCCCAATGACAACATTTTTTTCATTTTATAGGGATATATATAGGGTTTGAGAGAAGCATCGTCAAAGGATACCCAAATGGCGAGAAAGTAGAAAAAGAATGCGGAAAAAGTTCCTAAGTTCGTCTATTGTGAGACTCGGACCTCTGCTTAGTTCGGAACGAAGAGGTGTTAGTTAGCATGAGTGTATCACGTCTTCGCCGTCGTAAAACGCCGTGTTATTGGGGGAAGGAGTTTTCCGTAGTAGGGTCATAAAGTAGGTTCACAATGAATATACTCACTCTTGCCTCCCCCGGTGCGCAGGCACAGGAGTGTATAGCTTTGTATGAGGCGAGCTGCTTGTTGTCGGCCCCAGCAGCTCCCGCCGCTACCAACACGTTCAAACACTGGGGACAAGAAGATTTATTAATGTCCTTCCCTATTTATGCAGCATTGCTATGTTCTGGCCTGAAGAGAATTTTGTATAATTAACACCATTATTTTGTATCAGAAAATAAACGATTTGATTTGATTTGATCTGTTGTGGCACAAGAAGCTTAGCGTCTACACCTTAGGTTAATGAACACAGAGCGGCTATTTGCACTTAGTATGCCTCATTGCTCTATTTATAGACCACGAGTTTCCACTAACCATCAATCCATCAATTATTATCAAAATAAATTTAATCTTATTAAGTGTTTTGTTTTTTACCATTGAGGAGAATGGATCTGTGTCGATGTAGCCCGTATAGTATCCGCTCGTTTAACAAACGACATTGCCAAAATTTTCCCCAGGCTGTCCAAACGTATGCTCATATTTAACTATTTTATTTAAATACACAATGAATTTTAAGCAACTATCCATATTTCATAGCAATCACTTAAAAATATATCAAAAATATAAAAATTTCAATCGATTTTTTGTGTTCTGAATCACGTGACCGTTGTCATAAGTATGAAAAGTGCAACTTTTATCAACCTTCATAACTTTTATCAGCGACTGTTTAGCTTCAAGTAACTTTATTACTATTTAAATAGAAGATCTGTACTATTTAATGACATATATATGAACTATGGGCATCTCTGGGGCAGACTTCCATACATATTTTACCTATGTCCTTTGCTCCTTTCGCCCGTTTATTGTGACAATGTGTTCTTAAATTCCTGATCTTCAAAATTAATAATAATTTAATTTTGCATGCCAATTGGGCGTGATACAATTGTTACCTTTCAAAATTATAATGAATACCATAAAGTACAGAATTGTATCGGCAAATAAACGATTTGATTTGATTTGATTTGATTCATTTTCGTTCTTGCCCGCTAATATTATGGTGAGGTGAGGCTAAAATCATTTACGTTTAAAGCTAAAACCAAAAAATGCTCTTATTCCAACTCTAACTCTTTGCCCACTTTTCCGTGATTATGAATACAAAGAACGTTATGTCACCCACAACACAGCTTGTCACCTAGTCGATAATTTCACCAATCAGACACGATCACGACTTCCATGTTTCTTACATTACAATAGCTTCGTAATATATGGATTACCGAAGTAGGGAAGTAGGTACCATTATGTTACCAATGGTACCTACCTACCTATGTGAAGCTATTATCAATATTGACACAGATATTTAACCGACGAAAAAAACGGAGAAGGTTCTCAATTTGACACGTTATATTTTTTTCTCTTTTTTATGTATGCCCATAACTTTTTGCAATTGTCCGATTTTGATTATTCTTTTTTATTAGAAAGGGCACACTTCTAATATGGTCCCATAGTCATCATATTAGGATCTGATAATGATATCCTGGGAAAATTGAAGGAACTCTTCAAATTTTATGGGCACACTTGCAGCGATTTCGGTTTTTGTGTAAGTATCGGTAGCTTTTTGGCTACTAGTGCCGTATAATATACTATGAGTATAGTACGAGTCGGCTACGACTTCATAGATATGCATAAGTAAATTAAAGCAACTAAATGACTCAGTTATTTCTTAATATATACTAAGGGTAGCCTCCGAGGGGGCTTTAGTGGTAAAGTTCCACATAACCCGTCTTCTTCTCTTAGAAGGCAGAGAGAGAGAGGGAAGAAGATATTTACCCACCTATATCAGAAAAAGGCACTGCTCGTATTAAATACTACAAGTGTTTTAAAAAATAATTACTGGTGGTAAATATTTTTATTATCTAGTCTTATATATAATTAAGTATAGCCCAGTAGTAATTATCTAGTCGATATCAATTCGACAAAAAATTCTCTATTTATGGCTCCATAAATTTAAACCTTTTTTATCGACTATAACTTGGCCCTTGACTGCTATCACACCTGATGTAAAGTGATGATGCAATCTAAGATCGAAGCGGGCTAACTAGTTAGGAGTAGGATGAAATCCACACCCCTTTCGGTTTCTACACGACATCGACAAAATCTCAATCTTCCCACCGGGAATCGAACCCAGGACCTCTGTTTTATAAATCCACCGCACATACCACTGCGCCACGGAGGCCTTCAAAAATCATGTTCAAGCAAAGTCAATTCATCGTTCTATCGTGGAAAATAGCAGCAACAATTACAATTAGTCGCTATTCGTGCTTCTCGTGCTAAAACTATACTCTCAAATTCATCGTCATCATTGTCAGCCTATCTTCAGGCCTTACATGGCTAGGCCTCTCTTCTAGTGAAATCAAATTGTATATAGACAGAGAGAGATATATAGAAAAGAATTCAAAACTAACCTTCCAGAATAACGTTACAAGTATTTGTATTGCATCGTAATATACCGTTTGCTCAAGCACACATTCTGTTAATTAAATAAACCTACAGTATTTAGCAAATGTTCTAGATGTAGCAAATGAAGCAGATCGCATATCATTAGCACGATTGATACAAGCCACTGGGCGGACGACAGCTGATTACTCAGGCGTTCAAACCTTGCCTAACAGTTTCTATACTCTTGTAATTAGGAGATTCTTGCGAATTCTGTCACGGTACATAGCGATGCATTTGGTGATATTTATTTGGCGATTGGCATTCGAAAAATTATATTTAATTATGGGTAATTGAGTCTGGTCCACTCTCTTTCATCCAACTATTACCACTTAAGACTACAGAGCTCCCCTTTATAGGTGTCAAAACAAACTTAGTTCTCTGCATGATGGTGGAATGAGTACTCTTTTTTCGTTCATCTGTTCGAATGCCCTGATATTAGGTGTGATGTTGTTCGAAGATAGAAAAGCTTTTCGTATGCTGATGATGCTAATAAACTTCATTTAAAGCGGGGCGCTATGTGATGATAATCTATACTAATATTATAAAGAGGTAAAGTTTGTAAGTTTGTAAATATAGTTTTGTCGGGGCTAATCTTCGGAACTACTGATCCGATTTTAAAAATTCTTTCACCAGTAGAATGCTACGTTATCGGTGAGTGTTATAGGCTATATTTTATATTTGTATTGTATATATTACTCGAGTTATCACAGTTTTTGTCGCGCGAGTCGGACCGTGAAATTTATTAAATCGGTTTTCACGCGGACGAAGTCGCGGGGGACTGCTGGTGGTTCTATAAACGACTTGGAGACAATTGAATCGGTATTCATCTTTAAACTTATTACTTCTACTTCTCAGAAGTAATAATTTTATGTTATTGAAATTATAAAAATTTATTATTTTGAAAAGTAAAGCAACTGTCGAGTTTCTTGATTTTTCTCAGCAGAACCTGCTTTTCAATCGTAGAGTCACTAAAAATAGACCAACAAATACCGACGACCTCCGTGGCGCAGTGGTATGCGCGGTGGATTTATAAGACGGCGGTCCTGGATTCGATTCCCAGTGGGGCAGATTGAGACTTTTCTTAATTTGTCTTGGTCTGGCTGGTGGGGCTTTCGCCGTGGCTAGTTACCACCCTACCGACAAAGACGTACCGCCAAGCGATTTAGCGTTCCGGTACGGTGTCGTGTGGAAACCAAAAGTGTGAGTTTCATCCTACTACTAACAAGTTAGCCCGCTTCCATCTTAGACTGCATCATCACTTAACATCAGGTGTGACAGCAGTCAAGGGCCAATTTGTAGTCGATAAAAAAAAACAAATAACATAAAGTTTACTGTAGTCTGTACTTGAAAAAAAGGAATTTGAATTAGAAAAAGATTTTTCCTTGATTTGTAAAAGTAGTTAGTAATAGTTAAATTAGTAGTAGTTAAACGATTCCTGTTCATTGTAGATGGATGGTATAATGCTGCGTAATAGTTAATCACTAACTGTACCTAGATTTATCGACCATGGATAATAATAAAACATCGAAGTCAGTTACTATTACCGTAAAGATCATTCGATTGATAAGTAATGATGTGTTGGTGTGTCTTGGAACTTTAGAACATATTTTAAAGCTTTTTATGCCAATTTGCACCAAGAATTTTGAAGCCCCGAAATATTTGTAACTGGCAAAGTCCTTCATACATTTTGATAAGGGAGCGTTGTTGTCCATGATAGCTACTATACTATAGCCAAACTCGATTGAGAATGCTTGTCAACAAACAAATTCAAAATGAAGGTAGAAAATGCAACACTTTTTATGCTTAATAAATTTAAAATTATGATTTGTATTTTTATAAAATCTTATTTAAAACATATTGAATATATTAACTAGTTTTAAGCTTACTTGTCTAATTTATTGTCATAAATTCGTCATTAATAAGTTAATTAAAAAAAATTTGTGCAAAATGACTAGTAGTTTCTACCTTCATTTTTAATTTGTTTGTTGACAAGTACTCTCAATCGAGTTTGGCTTTAGTATAGGCTGGTTAGGTTTTCTAAACGTACTATCATTATATTAATTTATCACTAAATCAATTGATTTAATACCGCAAGAAAATTGATTCAGTATTTTTATCATGAATAAATAGACAGATGCGTCTATTTATTCATGATAAAAATACTGAATTACTGAAGCTTAGGACTTTGATAAGTAATGTAATGATTCAATATATATTCGTTGTAAAGTTCTTAAAATTTAATGCATTTTCTGTATACTCACGATTCACCTTCCTTTAAAGTACTTAATAGCTTTGATTTCATAAGCGACATCAGAGATCAGAGATCATTCAAGCTTTCATAATGTCCTTGTATTTAACAGCACTAATAATGATTTAACGACAGCACGACTTCGTTTCCTTTCTATAATATTCTTTCTAGTTTTGATTTTAGAGCATTTTTATTTAAAAAGAAACATATTTATTTCGCTTTGTTATTAATAAAATAAAGTCTTATCTTTCGAGTTCCTATTTTCCTTTGTTAATGCTACTAAGAAAATTCTGTACTTGGAATTGAAACAATACCGTGTGCAGTGTGGAATTGTGCACTGATTGGTCCCAAAACCTTTTGGTATTTAAGTATGGCGGCGCACGTTTTCGCGTCCCTTAAAATAATGTGGATGTAATCTAAGAATTCAGGACATTTTAAAATATGCCCACGAGTAACCTATGAAGACGAGCTTGTATTTTCATTTTCAAGTTCGTCTTCATAGGTTACGTTACGTCATACGTTAATTCTTTTGAAAGTGTGGAAGTGTGTGTGTGGAAGAAGTGGAAGAAGCTAAGAAGTAAGAAGATGAAGTATGCAAAGACCGTGGTAAATGGAAGGATGTAGTCCCTGCGAGGATACGGGGAACGAGGCGTGTTATGTATGTATGTCTAATCTAATAATGAAAATATTTATTGTCGTATATTTTTTATCCATAAGTCATATTAACAGGCATAACACCTTGACTTACATACAAAATGACCGTATCACTAAATATTTATTTTTAAAATCTAATCTTTAAATTTTGGTCTCAGAATCTTCTGGAATCTACAGTAGCTTGATAATTACCCAATTATTTTGATTTCACAAGACAAAAGGTTACGTAAAAGCGATACATTCTCTGTCTAGCTATCATATCTGTTGACCCACTCGCTTCAACATCTACTAATAAAATTAACATATTAATTTGTCTGTCTGAACATGCTGCTTGATCTTATTTGATGATAGCATTCATTGTGTGTAACTCTATATATCAATCTATTGTTGACAGCTTCATCATCATCATTCACATGACTGTCACATCTGATGATGAAATATAATTAATTATATATGATTACATTATTATCTTTTTTTGTTAATAAGGTAGCGTTTGTCTGTGATTTCTTCTGATGAAATCGTTACTTGAATTTTCAAGTTTAGTTTCGTAATCATAACTAATTTATGACAGCTGCTTATTATTTCATCTGAAATGATCTTTTCTTTAGCTATCATTTCTAAAATAAAGACCTACCCTTAGATTAAAAGTCTCGCTGTGATAAAGCAAAGCAAAGCAATAGTTTTTACCCGACTGCGTCAGAAGGAGGGTTATGTTTTTCGAGCGTATGTATGTATGTATGTCCATTTCTTCGGCACGCGCTACAGCCTAAACGGCTAAACAGATTTTGACATGTGAGGTGTCGTTGAATTTGTCAAAATTGTGGTAGTGACATAGGCTATACAAATTTTCAAAATGGCGGCTTGAAATGGGGGAAAAAAGGGGGGATGTGTGTATTTTTTTCTCTTATCTAAAACTAATGTCTCAAATAAAATTATTATTATAAAAACAAAAAACCCGACTGCTTAGAAGTTATGAACTGAAAAGAGAAAAACAAGGATCACTATATCTGTATAAAATTCTAAATACTTTATGTTGCTGCTGGCGGGGACAAACGTAGTTTTGGTAGATCTTTCTTACCCCGCAGGTTAAAATATTTTGTCCCTGTTTCCCAAATTTTGACCAAACATACCGATGAACAATCTTAATTTGTAGGATGACCGACTAAACTAAACTAACAGAACATGCTCTAACAGACCATGATGAGAATTTCTAGGAAGAGAAACGCAATATTTTTTTCTAGCCATTTTAACAAACAGTTCATTAATTCCCATTTTAAGAACCATCGCCTATATCAAAGCAGTACTTTGCATGGCATGCTAGGAACATGACCTACTAAGCATTGGCTTTTCCCTTCCAACTAAAGGCATGAGTGTTAACGCTCATATCCCTGTAAATTCTACAGCAACCAGTCGCTTGAGATTGAAACACAGACATTACTTCTCATTGCCAAAAATAAGAGTGGCAATACTTCCCCGTGTAAGCTCTTTCAAAGATCAGAATCAAGATACTTACTTCTAAGTGATGGTTCTCCGCGGCGTCATTGATGGGGCTCTTGCCGTGCCTGTCCAGATGAAGCCTGGCTCCATGACGCAGTAACCATCGGACTGTGGACAGATGCCCCCGTGAAGCTGCAAAGTGGAGTGGCGTGGCTCCATCCCCATCTCTTGCGTTCGGGTCCACTCCCCTTTCTACTATCTATAAGAATAAGAACAGTTAAGTAGAGGAAGTTGCTGTAACTCTTCTTTGTTACTTTTCATCAGCTAGAAGGTGGGTTTTTGACTATCGCTCTCTGATGAAGTTGGTAAGGATTTTGCAGACTCTGTCTTTCGATGCACTTCTTCTCCTTCTTTCTTTCTTCTAATTTGTTTGATGAACATACTTGTATATTTTAAGACAATGCAGTAAATATATGGTTGGATGGATGGCTTCTGCAAGTAAAAAAGACAATCCCATCTCCTTTGGATTCATTTGTCTTGTTAAAACCTCTGGTATGATTATTCTATTTCAGGCAAGACATACCTTCTACCGACATAGACGTACCGCCAAGCAATTAAGCCTTCCGGTAGGATGTCATGTAAAACCGATAGGGTGTGGATTGCATCCTACTCCTAACAAGTTAGCCTGCTTCCATCTTAGATCGCATCATTACTAACCATCAGGTACAACTGCAGTCAATGTATAACTAAATAAATAAAAAAAGGAAGAAGCTTTGGTTTTGGAAGCGAAGTTAGAAAATGGCAAAATTTCAATGTATATGACTTTATACATATACTAGCAGTCACCCGCGACTTCGTCCGCGTGAAAACCTCTTAGGTACCCTTCAATTTCAAGGGAGGCACTGTTATTCAAGGGAGGCACTGGTATTCGTTGGTTCGTAGAGATCCCAGAGTCTCCCCCATTGTACGGAGATGGCCACCGAGGGGGTTTTAGTGGGTAAAAATCCCACATAACCTGACTTTTCCCTCTAAGGTTGGGTATCTTTCTAGAAGATTTCCCCCCCGTCACAAAAAAAAAGCCCTTACCCTTCTAATTTTAAAGACAAACTTTCATATAAAGTGTGCTCTTTCCCCGCTTCCCCTCTCAATCTAATTTTTTTAAAGTTTCCCGTCAAGCAATATCCTCCGTTCCGTCCCGAAAGAATTTTTAAAATCGGATCAATAGTTCCGAAGATTAGCCCCGACAGATCTTTATTTACAAACTAACAAACTTTACCTTTTTATAATATTAGTATAGATATGGTAATCGTAATCTCGTTGTGGGTAATGGTCAGCGCGTAACAGACGGACAGGCTTCCTGTCTTACATTATTGCACATTACTACAGCGACATTAACATAGAAAGGCGGATATCCCTCTATAAAAATGTAGAATATAAATTGTATAAAAATTTTAATACATTTTGTTTTCGTAATATTATGTACCAACCATGGTAAAATTGTCTGTGTAATTATGCGAGTGTCCTGATTGCAATTAATTGATAAATATATTATAATAAGCTACCTCAAATCATGCTAAATAAAAATAATATTGCGCGGTTTGTAAATTGCGCTGTAAAAATAATATTCCCAAAAATTCTGAGTGCAGCCCGTAGTTCCCTACTCCCCGTTTCTTGCAAATCATATTAAGATCATCATTACAGACTCATAAATTATATCTTTCTTATCATCTATTCCAAATGAACGATTAGGAACTGGGCCCATATCTTTTATAACATTTTTTTTTATGTTATGGTCTTTCCTTATGATTGCACCTCATATTATGTTGTCAATCAGTTTAGGCAATAGATAGAGTAGCGTAATTATGAGCCCAGACTGTCATAACTGCACCCCACTGACGTTTTTTTCTATTACTCATTAAAAGTTCGCCCTTGACTGCAATCACACCTGTGGTAGGTGATAATGGAATCTAAGATGTAAGCGGACTAAGTTGTTAAGAGCCCGAAATCGGTTTCTACACTACATCGTACCAGAACGCTAAATCGCTTGGCGGTAGGTCTTTATCGGTAAGGTGATAACCAGCCACGAAGCCTCCCAGCCAGACCTGGACTAATTTAGAACATCTTAATGGGCTCAGCCGGAAATCGAGCCCAGGACCCAGTACTTAATTTTTGTATGTCATTCTGGTGTTGTAATTTCTGGGGCCCTTCATGTTCCTCGTGAGTGAGCTCTGGCACTGCCCTAGTAAAATTTTGTTCAAAAATGTTGAAAAAGTTTTTTTTAATGTTTAATACATTTTGTCTATACTAAAGCCAAACTCGATTGAGAATGCTTGTCAACAAACATTAAAAATGAAGGTAGAAATCACTAGTCATTTTACATCTATTTTTTTTAAATTAACTATTTAGTAACGAATTCATGAAAATAAATTGGATAAGTAAGTTTAAAACTAATTAATATATTCAATATCTTTTAAATAAGATTTTATAAATAAACAAATCATAATTTTAAATTTATTAGGCATTAAATGTGTTGCATTTTCTACCTTCATTTTAAATTTGTTTGTTGACAAACATTCTCAATCGAGTTTGGCTTTAATATAGAAATGTTAACTACTATGTTAATACTTAACATGAAACCATTTTATAACATTGTGATCAAATGTTGGTTACAAAGTATTTAGTAAACATTTTCTAACAGCAGCGTGGCAGCACCATAAAATATAATAAAATCCAGCTTGTATGTAATGTACATTGGTGGTGGAACGTCGCCTAAGACATGAGTCGCGCGTGCTCTCTGATCGTTTCCTACACTGTGATTGGTTGCGGAAAGTTATTGAACTCTAATTAGTGGATAATATAAGAGAAAATCTTGTGAATTACTTTTACGTAACGCCGCCTACTGTGGCTTATTGTAAAAAGTAGATTAACTACGATTTTATGTAATGCATGGAAATAAGTTGTCGGAAATGGCGTAGGTGATGCATAATTAATGACACAATAAGTACCTAAATAATAATTTGTATTGCAAATGTTATTTATTTTAAGAGCTACTGCTTATAATAGGTCTGCCCCTCAAACCCGTTGTAAAGTCATAAGAAACAAACAAAATTAACGCTTTCAAAGCCTTACATAATGAAATAAACAAATTCAATTGAATTTTAACATAATTAAATTTAAATAATTAATAATGAACTGAACGGCTGAACGGGCCACATAATGATGTTTTTTTAATCTTCTATAACCCTCCTTTTTTTTAAGTTACACTATAATTACGCCTATTATCATATTTTTATAATAATGTAAAAATAATGTATTGGCAACACAAAATTGATCTATGGATTTATTCATTAAAATATTTTTTACTTCGCCTCTAACGATCTTTACTAATCGATAATACTCCTTATGTAAGTTTATTTACTAATTTTGATCTCTACAACTTTGATTGCTATCTGACATAATTAGGGGGATGCGTGCGTAGTGGTTGGTTTCTAAAAATTATAAGCACGCACGCATAAAATTATCAAAAAAGATCTAATAAAATAAGGTGTAGACAAATTATACGCAATCTAAAAATCAATATCAAATTACCTGCGATACCCTTTAATAGCTTATTTTTACATTATAACATGCAATAATTTTTGCGCGTTATACCATTTATGATTATTTAATCCAGTTAAGGTAACGTATCTTTAGTAAAATATCGTTGGCTATACAGTTGACAATATTATAAGAAATATTAGTAGATATTTTTATCGACGAAAAAAACGGAGGAGGTTCTCAATTCGCCACGTATTTTTTTTTACGTATGAGACCACGCATAACTTTTTACAGAGTTGTCCGATTTTGACAATTCTTTTTTATTAGAAATGGTCTTCCATGGTCCCATAGTCACCATGTTAGGATCTGATATTTATATTGATTTATAGCCACACTTGCAATGGCGATAAATCATTAAAAAGTAAGAAATAAAAATTTACTTTAATTTACTTAAGCATATCTAAGAGTCGGTGCCAGCCAAGGTTTCTACTTAAGGAAGGTTACCTAGAACCCACAAACTGCTTTACTACGTTAAATAAATGTTCCTTACTGACTGGCACCGACATCATAGATATGCTTAAGTAAATAAAGCAACTAAATGACTCAGTTATTTTTTACTTTTTAGTGCGTTTTGAGTCGGTTCTATTTTTTTTATTTCACAACTTGCATATTACAATGCCGTTGTACGATACGATGGCATGATAAAGAATCATAATTTTGTCGAGATGAATACGTAACCGACGACGTACCTTGTATATCTATCTATGGTAAAAAGAAGTTGCGTCGGCTGTTGTTGGTTCTCTATGCTAACATAACTAAACTGGAGAACTTTTCACGAAAATGCACCAATCTCTAGAACTAATTACTAAATAGATTCGATACGGATTCGTTACGGATTACCCCTCAGAGGAATTACGAAGTATAAGAGTTTATAGTTGGAAACCTCATTTGGATTAAAAGTAAATGCAAGTTAAAAAAGGAATAAGTTAAAAGAATGGAACAATTCAAATTTATTTCGTGTGCAGAACAAAGACTAGATTTAGAGAGTTCAAAGCGAGTTGTCGTTGGGTCAAGATGGTTGAAGGAATGTAGGGAGATGTTCCCTGAGAGTGTGCGTGTGAGGACGATGGATCTGTAGTTGTTCCCCAGTGTGGTTGGGGTGTGTGGCCGTGAGGTGCCGAGGCAAATCATCGTAGCCGCCGTGATGGATTCCTTCAGGCTTAGAAGCGTGAAACGACGGCGTCGCAGCGTGCTGCATCGAATCTTGTATACCTATTTATTGGTTAATAAACGTCTTGTTCTCCCTGTTGTGTGGTTGTTCTTCCAATCCCCGACCCCTAGGTCGTAACAATATTGTTAAGATGATAAGAAGTTTGTTAAGAGGCACTTGAACTGACTCTACGATAGCATTGATTTGAGGCAGTAACAACTTCTCTGTGCTGCCGTGTGTAGGTATGGACAGCTCTACGCTGTCCCAGGCAAATGCATCCATTCTGCTGCCTTACTCTAGCAGCATGTATTATCACAGCTAATCCAAGCCAAGCAGAAGGTGGCCTTTCTGCTTGGCAATAAGACTCCCAAGCGTACCCCGCTTTCGGGCATCAGATACTTGAGCACAACTAAATAGCCTGCGTAACAATAGATCCGAGGACTCTTACCATCCATTTGACGCAGTCCAAACAACCAGTCTGTGCCGCTGCGTGGATAGGCAGCATACCGTCCCGGGCGCGCGCGTCCAGCCTGCCCCCGGCTTCAAGCACCAGGTATTTGAGCACTGCTAGATGACCTTCCTGCGCGGCGAGGTACACCGGCGTCACGTCATTATCCATCGCAGTGTTGGCACTGTAGGACAAATACCATAAATTAATCTCTATGATAAAGAAACATGGTCGAAGCATAATATGGCTATGTGAAAACATAGATATCTGTCTATTTTAAACGTTCTTCTGAAAGGCATCTCTACATGTTAAAACAAAGTCCTCCGCGTCATCTGTGTATCTTTTCGAGCTACTGAATGGGTTTTCACTTACAGTTAGGATGTTGAACCTGACAAAGGTTTAAGTATAACTTCTTAAGTACGTACCACAATAAGCGACGGTTTTGTATTTTGTGTCGCACAGTTACACGGGGTCACGCCGGGACTGTGTAAGTACATGTAAGTGGATCTAAATATCCACAGAGTAAAAAACCTCGTTAATTTTTTTTTAACTACTACGGATTGGCCCTTGACTGCTATCACCCCTGATGTTAAGTGATGTTGCAGTCTAAGATGGAAGCGGACTAACTTGTTTGGAGTAAGATAAAATTCACACTTCTTTTTTCCTTTATCGTGGTACGTACCCGTTGAAATATATTATTATGTCGAACAACAATAAAATTAGTTTCAAATCATAAATTGTTATTATTTATTTAAATAAGCTTTTGTTTCAGTTAACTAGTTCTTCAAATCTTTATTCATATCTCTCGATATTTTACCTATGCGCTATTAAGGCTTGTGTGCACCAAGATATCGGTTAATATAACCAACGGTTAACATAACTTTACTATAAATTTACTATTTATAATAAACCCGTACTCCGGGAAGGACGTAAACCGGGCGGTTATCTTAACCGAGCTTACGTCCTTAACCGGTGTACGGGGTGTCGTGAACAGTAAATTTTACGTTTAGCTTATGTTAACCGTTGGTTATGATAACCGAAATCTTGCACACAAGTCTAAGTATTTCTGGTTGCATCGCTCAAAGAGAAACTTTCGTTTTCAACACGACATACCTATGAGTAAGTATTATTTTCGTGAAATACGTATGTTTGCGTGCGGGTGTACATTTCCACGTGCATAATATACCTAGATATACATATACGTTATAATGAAGTCGTTCGAGCATTTAAAGAATTAGAAATGATATAGACACTTGTTACGATCTCCGTGTTGAGTAACAACGAAATATGAATTTTATATTTGCATATACATTTGCTTTTTGTTTTTGTTATAAACAAGTTTTAGCAACAATTTCGTGTTATGATTAGGGAATGCAATCCCGACTCATGATTACAAATTCGAGATCCCGCGGGATTAGAAATATCAATCCCGCGGGATCCCGAATTTTTTCGGGATCCCGTCTAGTTTTAAAAAAATAATAAATTTGGATGACTAAAAAAGCCAAGTAATAAATAACTGCTTGTTTGTGACAGTAAGGTTAAGTAAAATAACATATTACTCGAAAGAAAATAAAAACATATATTCTTTGATCTTACCAAACAAAAAAAAATATCAAGTATTAAGGAAATTAACATAGGTAATTAGGTAATCAAAATAATAAACATATTTCAAAGGAATTAGGAAGTAGTTACCTAAGATGAGTGATTTTGAAAATGACTCCTTAAAAAACAAAGGGTATTAATAGTATCATCTGCTAAACGGCATCTAATGTCCTTTGCAATGTAACCCGCTGCTGAGAATGCCCTCTCCGACTCAACACTGGTTGGCAATAGCGTGGCGAAGCAATTATATGCAAACTGCAAAAATCGCCCCCTTGTTCCTCCACACTCAAATAAATCCATTTCTTTTTTTATGGTAGACTCTAATTTGTCTAAGCTCGTAGACGTGGACATACGTGCAAAAGGACTTTTAGACGCTCGTAGAGTTTCTTCTAATTCCTCTTGAAGCGATTTATTAGTTTGTGCAGCAGCACGTAAATTCAAATCTTCTGCAATCATTGAAAGAGGCAAGTCATCTTCGATTAGTACTGCCGTATAAATCTCTGCTTGGTTTGGTTCTTTACGATATAATCGTGTGATTAAATTTTTTATTTCTTTTCTTATAAGATACTTGCTTGGTAATTGAAAAATCCCGTTGCCTTTCCTTTGCTCTAAGTCCTCTTGATAATTGTTCGGATTTTGCAAATATATCAGCACTGCAGTTGCTTTTGTGCGACGCTCGGAGATACGATTATTCATTGAAGAGACTAACTTTTCTGAGAGAGGAGTTTTTAGGTCTTCTAGCTTTCGAACCATGAAACGCAATGTATGTTCTGCACTTACTAAATCTGTATCTCGACGGCACAATACCTCAACAGCCAATTTCACTGGCTGAAATGTGTTTTCCAAATCCATAAGGACAGCGTGTTCTTCATCCGTGAAAAAATAGTCTGAATTGGAACTGAGCAGGAGGTCAACTAGCGTCTTAGCTACACACTGCTTTACTTTATTGTATGTACTTATCATGTTGCATAAACTAGACCAACGTGTCTTGCAGTCGAGAACCAGCTGAATTGTTTTGCCAAACTCTTGCTGAATATAATTCTGAAGCATATCATTTTTGGTAGGAGAATTTCTGAAAAGTTTGACGCATTTTCTTAGTTTCGATATAATCATTTGGTATTCTGTAGCCAGATCAACTTGACTTAGAGGTAAGGAAAAGTATAAACCATCATAATTATCCGGATCATCGTCCAGGACTTCCTCCTCCTCCGCGCTGCGATTTGTGTTCAATTCAGGAGCTTCAAATTCTTCCTCTGGCTCCTCTGCATTGGATTCTGCATTCTTTTTATAAATTACGTCTGTTATACCTAATTGCACACCGTGGGCGTAGCAAAGCTGTTGTATTGGTTCAACCAAGCGTCCGACTTTCTTCATGACACTGGCTCCATCCGTCGTTATACCGACTATGTCGTTATCCAGGGATAAATTAAATTCTGATAGTTTTTCCTTCAGTAGTGAAACACAAGACTCAGATGACATACTTCCGAAAATGCGTGCCAGTCCAATATTCCAGTAAGTAGGCTGACTGTTAATAACTGTGTGTACATTAACATTTAAAAAACGCCGATTCATTCCAGATGTCCATTCATCTAAAGTGAGTGTAAACCTGTAGTCTTCATTCCTCAACTTTAGTAGATCTGCCGTCACTTTCATTTTGAGCGTCATTCCATAATTCATGACAATTTTTTTAATTGTGTTTGGCGAAGAAGGTAATTTGTAACCTTTAGCGACAAACAGACTCTTCATGTCCTCAGAAGTACAGAACACTCTGAACGCCAAACCATCTTTGGCTACCATTCGAGAAATCATCAACTCTTTTGTTACGTTAGTATCGGATGAAAAATAATCACTGATTTTCATTTTTTTCTGCGGTGTTTCGTTATTTTTATGATCTTCTGGTGTAAATTGAGCCTCCACGATAATAGGTGGCAGCGCAACTGACGACGACGCTCTAGTAGACCCTGACGAAGTCGAAGGTAGGGCTACATTATCCGGCTCAAGTGTACTTGTTGTTCTTCCGGCGCTCGCATTCAATTTAGTGTCAATTTTATGGATTGTCATCATATGGACGTGTAAACCTTTTGTAGACCCGGATGAGGTTTTGAGAACAGCTTTACACAAGTTGCATTGAGCAGTCAAATGATTATCTGCTTTCTTAAAATATCTCCATACCGGTAAACGG